>OZ014416.1:4242806-4478231 GCA_963965975.1 Xestospongia bergquistia
ACATGGGTGGGGTCAATCTAAGTTAAGTCTAAGTTAATCTACTAGATTACATATATTTAATTATAATTACATAATATATATATATATATATATATATATATATTATCTATTCCTGATAACAAGAAAACACACACACTTACATTATACTTACATCAGCAATCAATTATAATGTATTGTTTCACTTTGCCATACTGTGTGTTGTGTCTATGTACACGCTTCTCTAACTGTCTCTGTGTATGTGTATTATAATATATTGCTCCACTTTGCCTGACTGTGTATTGTATCTATACATACATGCTTCTTTTCCTCTCTGTGTGTATATGCACTTACATTATACATACACTACCAATCAGTTTTAATATATTCCCTGACTGTAAGTTGTCTCTACATGGACATACGTCTCTTCCTTTCTGTGTTTGTGTGTGTGTGTGTGTGTGTGTGTGTGCGTGTGTGTGCGTTAGTGGTGTGTTTAGCAATGGGTCTTTATAGAAGATACTATATTCACCTAGTTTTAAATCATCCAAAAGGAAGATTACAAGTTTCACTTTAAGTTTATAATACTATCAGCAAAGAAATGGCAGGCAAAACAGTAATATTATTACAAGAAAGAAAACTTACCTTGCTTTCTTTCCCAATTGAAAGTTAACTCCACCCAAATAAATTGACAGGAAGTGATAGTGAGGTGTGTCAAAGAAACCCTTTGTTGTGCACTAGTTTACATTGTTTGGCTTAGAACAAAGTATCAACAGACTCCCCACACAACAAAGAGATCAACTTTATGTTGATCATTAAGTGTTCGTAGCATACTACAGAGTTGAGCATCCATTTTATGGCTTTTATGGCTTTTCTTGTTGTTATGTAGCAACATCAACCTACCTACCCTGTCACACTAGTAACTTACCTGAAAGCATCATCTTGTTGCTAGAGTAAGCTTTTAAATCGTTGCTATTGTTAAAAAAAAGCATTATTGGAAAAGTAGCCGCCCATGGGCGTGATTACAGTTAATTTGCCACGCCTGTCAACTAAGAAAAGAAGTATGTCAGATAATGAACTTATTAGGACTAAAAAGCAACGACTTTGAAATGCGACAAACTTCCAAAGGTACTTCCAAAGATGCGAACTTAATCCTTTTTGAACAGGTAATTCCTGACACAATGAAAGCATGACTAGTTGTAAAAATTGATCAGGAAGAGCATGGAAAGGATAACACTTAGTAGAGCATCACTTTCATCTAATGGTTTCATGTTCTTGTTATTATTCACCAGCAACTGTACTAATTTAGTGTGCAAATTCTTCAAGGGTTGATGCTTGGGAGACAGACCTATAAAGAAGAATTCACAACCATCAAATAGTCTATTGACTGTTGGGCACAAGTTAAGTTGACTAATCAATATTGAAAATAATTGATGGAGATACAAAGTTATTTGTGGCTCTATCTGTTTTATGATAACTTTTAAAATACAATGCAATAGCTTCTAAACTAAACATCAACCTTTTTTCACTTAATGGATATTATTGTTTAATATTGATATAATATGTCCAAAGTTCAGTTTCAATGTACAATTACTGGAAAAATCATCAGGACTGAATTCATCTGACAGTTTGGTTGTATCTATGAAAAGTAGAAGTGTGTTTCATTGTGACTATTGTTAAACTCACCAATTATTGTTAAACTCACCAATTAGTTTAAGTTCCTGATATACATGAGCAACAAGTTCAGTACAAATTAATGAACTGAAGTTATCTTTGTAGTTTTTGAGAAATTCCAAGTATTCATCATTAACATTTACATTTACTGCAGACAATCAAATCTATTTGTCTCTTTCATACGGTCTTCCTTGAAGCTTCTTACCTACTTAAAATGTAAATAAAAATTTTAATTAATTATTTCGGTAGCTAACCTTCAACATATCTCACACATTACTTGTCGTTGCTCCTGTTAATTGATAAATTGCAACACGATCATACCAGCCAGAGAAAATTTTGTTCTTTAGAGGGAAAACTTCCACTCATTTATGGACTGTTCCCATATCAACATTAACAAGCCCCACCTTATTAGTACTGGACTCCCAACCCAAGTGGAATATGGAGGTCGTAATATATATATATATATATATATATATATATATTTCAAATATTTACACAACTAAACATATTTACTTACCAATCCAACGTGTGAAAAAACAGCTCCAACAAATATTTAATAATTGCTCCAGAACTTGTCGTCCCTGAAACAAATTATCTCCAGTTACAAATTTCATTATATGCCTTTGTGGAAAAATCAGGTGAAGGTCTAATGTAACGAATGATCATGTGAATTATATTACTGAGGACTAACGCTATCTGAGATATTAAAGGTGGAGCACCAGTAGCTACTGGAGGTAATAAGTGGCAAAGCATGATGAAATGTATCAGGATGTAAATGAATTGGATTTGCTAGCAAAACTCCTAACTCTTTTTTCAGACATGATCCAATGTAAATGTATACATTGTTAAACTATGTTGCTCTAGTGTCTCTGCTTCTGTAATCATTCTATGTTGCTCTGTTGTCTCTGCTTCTGTAATCATTCTAACTTCTCGAGATGAATACTTGATGACTGCTTCAACTTTCTCTGCAAATTTCAGTGCTTGCAAACATTCTGGACTGTATGAAACCTTCATACAGCAACACATTCATTATCTTCATAAAATATTCTGGTAACATCTGAAATGATATGAACATCTGAATGAGTGTCATTAAATCGAGCTACATCTAGTTGTAGGTTTTGGGTTTAGAGTTTAGTTTTTAAAATTTAGTGTTTACCATTTTGGTTTTAGGATTTAAGGTTTAGGGTTTAGGTTTTCAAGTTTAGGGTTTAGAAGTTAGGGTTTAGTGATTTAGAAATTCTCGTTTCAGGTTTGGGTTTATGTTTTAATGTTAGTATTTAGGGTTCGTGGTTTAGGTGTATTTTACGTCTATTTTATCCCCTTTGTGGTGCGAAAAATACGCAAATTTTAATCCGATATTACCACAAAAATTCATGAATTTTGAAGACATCTTTTAAAATTTTTTTGAGAAAAAATACATGCATTTTAACCTCTGAAAATACTCATAATTTAAAAGACTTTTTGAAAACCTTTTGGGCCAAAATTGCATCTTTTCTCTTTTTCTATGTGTTTGGGTGACCAAAGTATAGATATTTAGACACCTTTGTGCCAAAAAAGTAAGGGCACACTTTTAAAATTGTGTATTTTATGCACAAGATGTTCAATTTTCACATATATTTTTGCAAAATTAAATTAGAAAAAAACATTAAAAATTCCTTTATTTGGGTGACAAATTTAGGGAGATAGGGGTTAAAATTTCGTTGCATTTTTGGAGTCGAAAATAGTTAAAAAGTGCTTAAATAATTGCGGATTTTGGTTGCTTTTCAGTAACATATAGTTTGGTATAATTTTGGTGCCAATAATACTTGCAAAAAGTCAAAATTCACTTGTTTTCTGTGACAAATTTAGAGAAATAGGATTTATAATTTCACGGATTATATTACTACCCAATATTATGATATTACAACATAACGTACCTCATTTTATGTTGTTATCTATATAACGTTTTATTATAATATAATTTTGCCAATTAACTACCTCAGATTACGCCCTAACGAACATGCCACTTTTCTGTAAATATACTTCCAAATACCAGTGTATGTGTTGTAACCTAGCCGAGACAGATTCAACATACAACAACAAATATAAAAGAAAAAACTACTGAACATGTGCTTACACAATATATACATGCGCTCATCTGGAATATTCATAGTTATCACATTTCCCCTCTCAAGCAAAATGATCAACTGGTTGAGGTATCAGCTCGAACTGCAGGGGGATCTTGAACAAAAGGAAATTAGATAAAATCGGTAAAAATTCCTTTTCGGTGTCAAATTTAGGGAGGTAGGGGTTAAAATTTTGTTGTATTTTTGGAGTTGAAAATAGTTACAAAAAGGACTTACATTTAAAAGGAAGTGCTTAAATACTTGTGCATTTTGATTGCAAACTATACTTCTAAAAAATACTTAAAAATTGATAGTGGCAAAATTTTGACAAAAAGGGCTTAAAATTCACTGAATTTGTTAAGATTTTGCATATTTTCAGTAACAAAAATTATAAGAAAAAAGAGATTAATTAGGCATATTTTTGGCCCCAATAATAATTGGAAAAAGGCATCAAAATTTCAGTAGCAAATTTAGAGAAATAGGGTTTACAATTTCATGTATTACATTACTATCCAATATTATAATGTTACAAAGTAACGTACCTCATATTATGTTATGTATATAACGTTTTATTATGATATAATTTTACCATGTAAATAGCTCATATTATGCCCTAACGAACATGACAACACTATATATGTATACAGTACTTATCTTATAAAGTATTTCTAGTAATACTTACATGTTATGCCACTTTTCATTTTTAAGCATTATTACCTGCTTAACAAGGAGCTATCACTTTCCTGTAAATATACTTCCTTTTGTTTTCTCCAATACCAGTATCTGGGTTGTAACCTGGCCGAGATAGATTCAACATAAAACAACAAATATAAACTACTGAAAATGTGCTCACACAATATATACATGTGCTCATCTGGAATATCCCTAGTTATCACATTCTACCCTCTCAAGCTTGATGCAGGGGTGCAAAACAATCAACAGGTCGAGGTACATAAGTAGAATGGCGAACAGCAACAGGACGAATTTGTGCAAGTGGTGGTATATCAATTTGAACTGCAGGAGGATCTGGATTTGGAGTGAACTCGTCTGATATATACCAATCTTCGACTGGTTCCTGTGGAACGTGATCAGAGTAGTTACATCTAAGATGGTCAACATAACCATACTGTATTAAAAATAATGTAGGCGAATGTGGATTAGGCGAAACCTGCATGAATCCTACAATCAGTAAACAATATTCACAAACCTGTACATGGCTGCAAGCACCACACCCACTCATCAAACTTCGATAGCCACACCCATTAAATATTTTGGATGTGGTTTATTTTGACCACACCTCATATTTTAATTAATGCTCCAGGTAGTCTAGGAAATTAATGCATAGCTGCAAGCACCACACCCAATTATCAAGCCACGATAGCCACACCCATTAATGCTCTACATAATCTCATTTCCCTCACAAAAGCAGACTAACTAATCTCTTGTGGCTTCCTCGGCTTTCTCTCTGGAAGATATACTCACCTTTATAGTTGTATTCTCGATACTTACCTTTACTGACTACTACAAATTGTATAATTGGGTACAATATATAGAGTAGTATAGATACAGACACACCATTTTATCATAAATATGTAATACTACCAAATGTAACACTGCCAAATGTAATACTACCACTCATTAGATTACTTGTCAAAATTTACTGTATGTTGTTAACTTACTGCCAGGGCTCTTTGAGATAGAGGAATGTCTGTCTTGAGTCTTGATCCAGATGTCTTGAGCTTTGATCCACAAGTCCAGCGAAGCTACATTAATAGATGCATTATGAATTAATGTACTCTAGTACTGTATTCTGTTAACATACTGCCCAGCGTCTTTGAGATCGTGGAAAATCTTGACTCTTGATCCCGATATCCAGCGAAGCTATAGTAATAAAACAGAAATTGAGAGTAATGTGTATTATGAGTAATGAGTATTATGAATTATGTACACTAGTACTGTAAGCTGTTAACTTACTCCACAGAGTCTTTGTGATAGAGGAATGTCTTGACCTTGATCCTGAAGTCCAGTGAAGCTACAGTAATAAAAGAGAAATTAAGAGTAATATGCAGTAATAAAAGAGAAAGTAAGAGTAATGATGTACACTACTACTGTATTCTGTCAACTTACTCCCCAGCGTCTTTGACAGATAGCAGAATGTCTTTGATTCTTGATCCCAATATCCAGTGAAGCTATAGCAATAAAAGAGATATATTTAAGGTTATGATGCATTATGAATTACTTTATACTAGTACTGTATGATCTTACTCCATAGACTCTTCGAGATACATAAATGCCTTGAGCCTTACTCCCTAGACTCTTCAGATGAATTTCTTGAGCCTTGAGCTTGATGTCGAGCAAAGCTATAGTAATGAAAAAGAGATTAGGAGTATTATGAATTAATGTATTATGAATTAAGACTTATTAATTAATGCACACCAGTACTGTGTGCTGTTAACTTACTCCACAGTCTCTTTGTGGTAGAGGAATGTCTTGAGTCTTCATCATGATGTCCAGTGAAACTATGGTAATAAAAGGAAATCAAGAGTAATGATGTCTTTTTTAAGTAATGTACACCAGTACCATATGCTGCTAACTTACTTCCCAGAATCTTCAGATAGAGGAATGTCTTGAGCCTTGATCTTGACTTCAAGCGAAGCTACAGTTATACAAGAGAAATTAAGAGCAATGAATTACTTCATACTAGTACTGACTACTGAATGCTGTTGACTTACTGCCAAAAGTCTTTATAGAGAATTGTCTAGCCTCGTACCCAAGCTTTCGCGATAGAAAAGAAAGCTTGGTAACTACTGCTTGTGTATGCGCTTAATTATTGTAAATTATGTTATATGTTCATATCATAATGACAACATTTTAAATTAAATGACAAGTAAATGGGTCAGGTTTATATTGATGACGTTTCATTCACTACTGAGTTTGGGCATGTCTAGCTGAGTTTGTCGGTTCTGCAGAGATTTAATGAAAGCAAAAAAAACGACAAATTTGTTCAGTGCTGTTGGAATACAAAACCACACGAAAATATCTTTTCCATCATATATAGCTTCAATGAACAAGAGTTTCTCCTTTTAAGAAATAGATTTGGCATTGCTAGCAGCTTTAGAACATACAGTAGAGCAGAAGAAAACTTTATATCAGTGATACAAATAGTCTCATATTCCAGGTAAAGGAATTTTGACGTCATAGTTGATGGAGGATTCATAGAGTATACTAGTTTCAAAGAAATCTGTGGAAATTAAATGCATGCACAAACAGTAGTTACCAGGCTTTCTTTTCTATCGTGAAAGCCTGGGTATGAGGCTAGAGAAATATCTTGATCCTTGATCCTGACATCCAGCAAAGCTATTGTAATAAAACACAAATTAAGACTATGCTATATTATGAATTAATGTACAGTAGTATCGTCTTTAGTTAACTTACTCTTCAGAGTCTTCGAAGTATAGGAATGTCTTGAGACTTGAGCCAGACATCAAATGAAGCTACAGTGATAAGATGCATTATCAATTAATTTATACCAGTACTGTATTCTGTTAACTTACTCCCCAGCGTCTTGAGATAGCAGAATGTCTTGATTCTTGATCGCAATATCCAGTGAAGCTATAGTAATAAAATAGAAATTGAGAGTAATGTGTATTATGAGTAATGGGTATTATGAATTAATGTACACTAGTACTGTATGCTGTTAACTTACTCCACAGACTCTTTGTGATAGAGGAATGTCTTGAGCCTTGACCCTGAAGTCCAGTGAAGCTACAGTAATATAAGAGAAATTAAGAGTAATATGCAGTAATAAAAGATAAAGTAAGAGTAATGATGTATTATGACTTAATGTACACTACTACTGTATTCTGTGAACTTACTCCCCAGTGTCTTTGAGATAGCAGAATGTCTTGATTCGTGATACTGATATCCAGCGAAGCTATAGTAATAATAATGTGTATTATGAGTAATGGGTATTATGAATTAATGTACACTAGTACTGTATGCTGTTAACTTACTCCACAGAGTGAGACTCTTTGTGATAGAGGAATGTCTCAAGCCTTGATCCTGAAGTCCAGTGAAGCTACAGTAATAAAAGAAAAATTAAGAGTAATATGCAGTAATAAAAGAGAAAGTAAGAGTAATGATGTATTATGACTTAATGTACACTACTACTGTATTCTGTGAACTTACTCCTCAGTGTCTTTAAGATAGCAGAATGTCTTGATTCTTGATCCCAATATCCAGCGAAGCCATAGCAATAAAAGAGATATTAAAGGTAATGATGCATTATGAATTACTTTATACTAGTACTGTATGATCTTACTCCCTATCGAGATACATGAATGCCTTGAGCCTTACTCCCTAGACTCTTCAGATGAATTTCTTGAGCCTTGAGCCTGACGTCGAACAAAGCTATAGTAATGAAAAAGAGATTAAGAGTATTATGAATTAATGTATTATGAATTAAGACTTATGAATTAATGTACACTATGATTGTATTCAGTTAACTTACTCTTCAGACTCTTTGAGATATAGGAATGTCTTGAGCCTTGAGACTGACATCAAGTCAAGCTATAGTAATAAAAGAAGTTAAGAGTAATCGTGTTTCATGAATCAATGTAACCTAGTATTGTATTCTGTTAACTTACTTGACAAACTCATCGAGATAGAGGAATGTCTTCATCCTTGACCTCTGACAACCAGCGAATCTATTGTAATAAAAGATTAATAATGCATCATGAATAAATTTATACTAGCACTGACTTACTCCCAAGAGTCCTTGAGATGGAGAAATGTCTAGCCTTGTACCCAGGTTTTCGCAATAGAAAAGAAAGCCTGGTAACTACTGCTTGTGCATGCGTTTATTGTAATTTACGCAATATACTGACATCATAATGGCAAGATTTAGAATTAAATGACAAGTAAATGGCTGGGTTTCTATTGATGACGTTTCATTCACTACTGAGTTTAGCCATGGCTAGTTGAGTTTGTTGGTTCTGTAGATACTTAATGAAAGCAAAAAGAGCGACAAACATGTTCAGTGTTGTTGGAATAGAAAACCACACGAAAACATCTTTTCCATCATTAGCATAGAGTAGAGCAGAAGAATACTTTCTATCAGTACTACAAATAGTCTCACATTGTGATTAAAGGAATTTTGACATCAATAGTTGACGGAGGATTCCTAGAGTATACTACTTTCAAAGGAATCTGTGGAAATTAAATGCATGCGCTAATAGTAGTTACCAGGCTTTCTTTCCTATCGCAAAAGCCTGGGTACGAGGCTAGAGAAATGTCTTGATCCTTGATCCTGATGTCCAGTGAAGCTATTGTAATAAAAAACAAATTAACAGAAATAATTAATTATGAATTAATGTACACTAGTATTGTATTCAGTTAACTTACTCTTCAGACTCTTTGAAGTATAGGAATGTCTTGAGTCTTGAGCCTGAAGTATTATGAATCAATGTACACTAGTAGTCTAGTACTGTATGGTCTTAACTTACTCCCTAGACTCTTTTGAGACAGAGGATGTCTTGAGCCTAGTCCTGATGTACAGCGAATCTAGGGTAATAAAAGAGAAACGAGAAGGAATAATATATTTTACACTGACGTTAAAATATGTTAATGACAATATTACATTTGCAGTATTACATTTGGCAGTATTACATTTGGTAGTATTATATTTGTAGTATTAGTTTATGTCAAAATACCAGTTAATGTTTGTACATTTTTATTGTTAATATACTTACCAATTGTTATTTCCTTCATCTGCATGTATGTGTGTGTGTGTATGTTTAAAATAAGGTAATATTGTTAAGTTATACAATATGAATGTAACATTACACTGATATCCGTATACCTAGAAGGACAACAAATCATGTTACTTGAGTCTATCACGATGTAATACATTACTTTACCATGTACCGAGGAACATCATTCGCTCAGAAATACTGCAGGGAAGACTGCCAAATGACTTGGCTAAATGGAATGCAACATACTTTATTAACCAGCATATTTACTTAATGAATATTACTCAGACTTGCAACATAGTACTAAATATACTTCTTACTAAAGTCAATATATCACAGAGAAAAGGACTAGTTTAAAAGTCAAGCTTGATATACTAACAGACGTGGAGTACTGCTTCTCTGACCATATTTGTTACTATTGTCTTTCCCTTTTGTTGTAGTCAAGAACATCATTATCTGAGATTTACTACAGAGGACACTGTCAAATGGTTTGGCTGTATGGAATCCAGTTCCTTATTCTGTCTTGCTTAACAGCCCTGCAAAGGTAAAGTACTTACAAGTACAAAAACATAACAAGCTGACACTCATACAAAAATACACGATATACTAATACACATGGAGTACCGCTACTCTGACCGTATTTATTTGCCCTTGGGCTGTAGCAAGTAACATCATTGTCTTGGATTGACTTGGCTGAAAGGATATAAAGTCTGGTTGCAAAATGAAGTAATGCACAAAATATACTGATTACTAAAGCCTATACCTTACAGAGAAAAGGACTAGTGAGATATTATGTTTTAAAATGACTAGTTAATAACTTGTATTAACACATTCACATATGATACAGCACACAACTCAAGACTAAATAACACAATATTCATATTTTATAAAGTATGTTACATAGATAACTTATGGTACACATATGATAATAATATTCATAACTATATGCAACACAATAACCAAATAATAATACAGTACCCATTGGTTGCTAAAATGAAGTAATGCTGTCTAAGATTTCTAGTACAAACCTGTAGTACCAACCATTACAAGCTCATACTGAAACAAAAGTTGAGACAATGGAGGTAAATAGGCTTGTACTAAATAGAAAAACTTGACTGATGTTATTCAGACATTGTATTAAATATACTGGTTACTAAATTCTATATACTACGGAGAAAAGGAACACTCAGATATGTTTGCAAATGACTTACGACAGACTTAGTACAGACAACAGATGCACTAAAACTAAGAGATAAAGCTTAATGAACTATAGGCTGTCCAAGTTGAGTAGAGCCACACAGATGTGTGAATAACTTTGCCCTTTTACGTGCTATCAACATGAAACTTGCACTATCGATTTAGCTCACAAATGCACATTTTATATATAAAATTTGGCTCTCTAGCACTACGAGAAAGTACCAAACTAGAAAACTCCTTACATTTTCAATGGCATACATTTCACAAACTTCAAATTGCACACCTTCGAGGGTTTAATAAAAAACAATTTTTGCTTTAAGTCACCCATCTATCACTTGGAAATTAAAAATTACAATTCTAGTTATATGAACAAATGGTATATTATAACAATTATTATTAACCCTTTACCGACCAAGGTTGCAGATTTGCAACTTTTTGGAACATGCACGAAACGACCAAGGTTGCAAATTTGCAACTTTAATACCAAGCGCTGAAGAAGGAATGCACTCAGTCCGAAATCCTCATTAATGTCTATGGAACGAAAATAAGATTTATCAATAAAATGACCTTAGTTTTATTAAGAATTGCAATCAACCTCGTCGTAATTGAGCGCAATATTTATACGCATATAATTTCATCAAACAGCTGGCACACCCAGCCATAAATTAGTTCTCAGCTGCCACACCCAGCCATAAATTTAGCTCTCAGCAGTAATTAGCCATGAATTACAGAGCAGAAGATATTGTTGAAATGATTGAAAACGAATGGGAAATTGGTGGTGAGGTTTTTTGTGAGTATAGTGACGATTTTGACGTAGAAGAGGAAGAAGAGATTGTTGTTATATAGTATAATATATAATAGTTATTATTGTATATATAATATGTATAATAATGTGTAAGCAGTAACAATATTATTGCATTATAATTAGAAAAACAAACTAAACACTAAGTACTTTTCATTCCATTTTCTTTTACACAGAATGGACACCAACGAAAATCTGGAAAGGTAAGATCAAAAGAAAGAATTATTATAACCATGTCTACTGCTTCTGTTATTATACCAACACTCCAAATAATTCTTTGATGCTTGTCTTTTCTAATTCTATAGTTGTGATGCTATGGAGATTGATGAACCATTTGAATTTGAGTCAGGTGAATCCTTTTTGAGTCAACTAAAACTGCCCTTACTACTGACAGGCCTACTACTGTCCTTCCCTGTACTGTTCCTTGTGAACCTACAGTTCCCCTCTCTCATACCCTACTTGGTATCTTCCATTTACTTTTCACTCCTGCTCTAATCAATATGATTGCTGAGCAAACTAATGTACACGCTCGAGAAGTGCTATCAACTGATGCCTACGAGAGATTTGACCAAGTAACACCGCTTGAAATTCAAGCGTATTTTGGATTCATGATTCTAATGGGAATCAATCAATTACCATGCCTTTATCATTACTGGAAATCCAACTTACTATTACTCCCCAGTAGCAGACAGGATATCTCTGAGACGATTCTAGGAAATCTCTCGGTTTCTCCATTTCACGCAGAATGAATCCTATTCAGTTCAGTGAACAGGTCCTAGCTATGATCGTCTTTGGAAAATCCGACCGGTGATAACTTCCATATCAGAGAGGTTTTTGGAGATATATAATCCTCACAGTGCCAGCTCAATTGATGAGGCCATGATCCCCTTCAATTGAAGATCCTCTCTCAAGCAATATCTTCCCAAAAAACCTACAAAGAGAGGGATAAAAGTCTGGATGAGAGCATATGCTATAAATGGCTATGTTTCTCAATTTCAGGTGTACCTTGGCAAAGTGGGAGGCAGGTCGGAAACACATATACATGAACGGGTTGTGAAAGATCTAACCAGGAATCATGTTGGCAAACACTATACAGTGTACTGCGATAACTTTTTCACCAGTGTACAGCTCTTCAATGACCTTCTAAAGGACTCGATCTATGCATGCGGCAGCATTTGATGAAATCGAGTAGGCTATCCTGATGAATTTAAGCCTTTTCTTAAGAAGGGACTACCAGAGAGGAGAGATTACAAGACAATTGAAAAAGAAAATTGCATTTTCTCATTGTGGCAAGACAACAAAACAGTAAGTGTTCTCTCTACCAACTGCAGAAATGAAGAAGGCACAGTAACCAGAAAACAAAAGGATGGCACAAGAAAAACTTTCACCTGCCCCTTGAATGTTATTGACTACAACAAGTATATGGGAGGGGTTGATTGCAATGACCAGCTACGACACTACTACTGTGTACGACTGAAAAGCCATAAAATCTACAAATACATCTTTTGGTTTTTATTTGAACTCACTTTGGCATCCTTCACAGGTATGTACCATCAACAGGGCATGTATACCATCAATACGTTGACTTCAGGTCAGAGTTGGCAAAACAGCTAATTGGGTATTATAACGGTCGAAAAGTTAGAGGTCGCCCTTCCTCTGCTATTCATCCCTCAGTACCAACTCTACACTTCCCAATGAAGGCAGCAAAGCGAAGCAAATGCTCTCATTGCTATAGGAAGGGAAAACAATTGAAGTGGACACAGTGGGAATGCCAAATGTGCAAAAAAAACCTATGCCACACAGGAAAACCAGATAGTGACTGTTTCCTAGCATTTCACAATTATTAGTATTATGTAGTCTACACACACACACACTCATAGTATCATATCCTCATGCTATTTACGTACTAAATTATGTTATACACATTTTACTCTACAAATGCACTTCAAAGCGTTTCTTTGTTCTATACAAATACAAGTAATATATGAAACTAACTTTCAATCATAAAGTAGCCCTAGAATAGAACACAATCAAACGCTGTCAGTAAACAAAGAAATGTAAACGTAGCCCTTGATCGCGAATTTTGCTACCAACTTCCCTTTATGATGACAAGATCTTGGACAACGTTTCACTATCCTTTTGACTCTTCGTAGAACACAACATGCTAACTTTACTTCGAGCAAAGGCAAAAGCGTTCACATCACTAACCTTACATTTCTTTCCCTATACAAACCACAGAAATAATTTGGTCACGGTGTGCGTTTGTGGATGCCAAACCACCTAGTAATAAAGATAAAATATTTAATGATAATTATTGCTGTGTCACTCACAAATATCACAGTTTTAGCACCTTCATTTAGTAAAGCTCATTGAATTTAAAGTCAAGCTATATATACTAACACACTTCACTGTATTTACTTATCCTTGGGCTATAGCGAGGAACATTATTGTCTTGGATTTACTGCAGAGAACACTGTCAAATGATTTGGCTGAATGGAATCTGGTTCCTTTTTCTATCTTGCTAAACAGCCCTGTAGAAATAAAGTCATGAATCTTTGGCTGCTAAAACGAAGTAACGATGAACTAAACAAAGGGCTAAAGCTCATTGAATTTAAAGTCAAGCTATATATACTAATATGCTTGACTGTATTTACTTGCCCTTGGGCTATAACAAGGAACATTATTGTCTTGGATTTACTGCAGAGAACACTGTCAAATGACCTGGCTGAATGAAATCCAGTTCCTTCTTGTGTCTTGCTAAACAACCCTGCTAAAATAAAGTCATGACTCCATGTTTGCTAAAACAAAGTAATACTGTCTAAGATTTCTAGCACAAAATATTACAACGTGATTACAAATGCACTAAACTAAGGGCTAAAGCTCATTGAATTTAAACTCAAGCTATATATACTAACACACTTCACTGTATTTACTTGCCCTTGGGCTATAGTGAGGAACATTATTGTCTTGGATTTACTGCAGAGAACACCGTCAAATGATTTGGCTGAATGGAAACTAGTTCCTTCTTCTGTTTTGGTAAACAGACCTGTAGAAATGAAGTTGTGAATGATTGGTTGCTAAAACGAAGTAATGCTGTCTAGGATTTCTAGTACAAACCTTTACAAGCTGATACTGATACCAAACAAGACACAATAGGGGTTAAAAGCCCTGCAGAAATAAAGTCGTACTCATTGGTTGCGAAAACGCTAAGATTTCTAGTACACATCGTGACAAGCTTACTGATGTTATCTTTAGTCTTATATGAGACTCCAACTGTATAATATCCTTCAGCAACAGCTGGTACAAGAATTACATCTGCTTTTGCTCTTCCTATAATTGAAATGCCTCCTCTACGATCTCAACTGAAATACTAGGTATATCAGAACCCACCTAATAATAAAGATAAAATATTTAATGATAATTATTGCTGTGTCACTCACAAATATCACAATTTTAGCAGCTTCATTTAGTAAAGCTCATTGAATTTAAAGTCAAGCTATATATACTAACACATTTCACTGTATTTACTTGCCCTTAGGCTATAGCAAGGAACATTATTGTCTTGGATTTACTGCAGAGAACACCGTCAAATGTTTTGGCTGAATGGAATCCAGTTCCTTCTTCTGTCTTGCTAAACAGCCTGTAGAAATAAAGTCGTGACTCATTGGTTGCTACTAAAGAAGTAATGCTTCTATGATTTCTATTACAAACCTTTACAAGCTGATACTGATACCAGAGAAGACACAATGGGGGTGAAAAGACTTTTATACTGGTTATTAAAGTGTATATATTACAGAGACAAGGAAACGTGATATATGTTTTAAAATGACTTATTACAGGCTTAGTTAAGATAACAAATGCACTAGAACTAAGGAGTAAAGCTCATTGAATTTAAAGTCAAGCTAGATATATTAACACAAATGAATTGATACACTGACTGTATTTACTTGCCCATGGGCTGTAGCGAGGAACATTATTGTCTTGGATTTACTGCAGAGACCACTGTCAAATGATTTGGCTGAATGGAATCTGGTTCCTTCTTCTATCTTGCTAAACAGCCCTGTAGAAAGAAAGTCATGAATCTTTGGTGGCTAAAACGAAGTAAAGATGCACTAAACTAAAGGCTAAAGCTCATTGAATTTAAAGTCAAGCTATATATACTAACACACTTAACTGTATTTACTTGCCCTTGGGCTATAGCGAGAAACATTATTGCTAAAATGAAGTAATGCAGTCTAAGATTTCTAGTATAACCATTACAAACACATTCACATATGATATCGGACAATACTCAAGACTCAATAAAATCTCTACAATATGCACATTTTATAATATAAAGTGCATAGATAACTTATGGGACAGGAAGTCTACACATGATAATCATATTCACAAGTATACACAATACAATAACCAACCAATAATACAGCACAAGCTGATACTGACACAAACGTAGAGACAGTGAGGGTAAACAGCCCTGCAGAAATAAAGTTGTGACAAAACATTACAAGCTAATACTGATACAAAAGTAGACACAATAGGTTTAAAAGGGCTTGTACTAAATAAAAACACTTGACTAACTACTCATATAATGGTAGACATAATGGGGCTAAATAGGCTTGTAGTGATAAAACAATTGACTAATATTATTCAGACTTCCTACATTGTACTAAATATACTGGTTACTAAAGTTTATATATTAGAGAAAAGGAATAGTCAGATATGTTTCCAAATGACTTATCAGATGCACTAAAACTAAGGGCTAAAACTGACTCAATTTCTTTTGTTCTAGCGAGTAACATCCTGTAGAAATAAAGTCATGAATCTTTGGTTGCTAAAACGAAGTAACGATGCACTAACACACTTGACTGTATTTACTTGCCCTTGGACTATAGCGAGGAACATTATTGTCTTGGATTTACTGCAGAGAACACTGTAAAATGACCTGGCTGAATGGAATCCAGTTCCTTCTTCTGTCTTGCTAAACAACCCTGCAGAAATAAAGTCATGACTCCATGGTTTGTAAAATGAAGTAATACTGTCTAAGATTTCTGCCACAAAATATTACAACGGAATACTACAAATGCACTAAACAAAGGGCTAAAGCTCATTGAATTTAAACTCAAGCTATATATACTAACACACTTGACTGTATTTACTTGCCCATGGGCTATAGCGAGGGACATTATTGTCTTGGATTTACTGCAGAGAACACTGTCAAATGATTTGGCTGAATGCATCTGGTTCCTTCCTCTGTCTTGCTAAACAGCCCTGTAGAAATAAAACAGTGAATGATTGGGTGCCAAAAAGAAGTTATGCTGTCTAACATTTCTAGTACAAACCATTGCAAGCTGATACTACAAATCCACTAAACTTAGGGCTAAAATTCATTGAATTTAAACTCAAGCTATATATACTAACACACTTCACTGTATTTACTTGCCCTTGCGTTATAGTGAGGAACATTATTGTCTTGGATTTACTGCAGAGAACACTGTCAAATGATTTGGCTGAATGGAATCTGGTTCCTTCTTCTATCTTGCTAAACAGCCCTGTAGAAATAAAGTCATGAATCTTTAGTTGCTAAAACGAAGTAACGATGCACTAAACTAAGGGCTAAAGCTCATTTATTTAAAGTCAAGCTATATATACTAATACACTTCACTGTATTTACTTCCCCTTAGGCTATAGCGAGAAACATTATTGTCTTGCATTTACTGCAGAGAACACAGTCAAATGTTTTGGCTGAATGGAATCCAGTTCCTTCTTCTGTCTTGCTAAACAGCCCTGTAGAAACAAAGTCGTGACTCATTGGTTGCTACTGAAGACGTAATGCTGTATGAGATTTCTAGTACAAACCTTTACAAGCTGATACTGTTACGAAAGAAGACACAATGGGGGTAAAAACCCTTTTATACTGGTTATTAAAGTGTATATATTACAGAGACAAGGAAACGTGACATATGTTTTAAAATGACTTATTACAGGCTTAGTTAAGATAACAAATGCACTAAACTAAGGGCTAAAGCTCATTGAATTTAATGTCAAGCTAGATATACTAACACAAATGAAGTATTGATACACTGACTGTATTTATTTGCCCATGGGCTGTAGCGAGGAACATTAGTGTCTTGGATTTACTGCAGAGACCACTGTCAAATGATTTGGCTGAATGGAATCTGGTTCCTTCTTCTATCTTGCTAAACAGCCCTGTAGAAAGAAAGTCATGAATCTTTGGTGGCTAAAACGAAGTAAAGATGCACTAAACTAAAGGCTAAAGCTCATTGAATTTAAAGTCAAGCTATATATACTAACACACTTGACTGTATTTACTTGCCCTTGGGCTATAGCGAGGAACATTATTGCTAAAATGAAGTAATGCAGTCTAAGATTTCTAGTATAACCATTACAAACACATTCACATATGATATCGGACAATACTCAAGACTCAATAAAATCTCTACAATATGCACATTTTATAATATAAAGTGCATAGATAACTTATGGGACAGGAAGTCTACACATGATAATCATATTCACAAGTATACACAATACAATAACCAACCAATAATACAGCACAAGCTGATACTGACACAAACGTAGAGACAGTGAGGGTAAACAGCCCTGCAGAAATAAAGTTGTGACAAAACATTACAAGCTAATACTGATACAAAAGTAGACACAATAGGTTTAAAAGGGCTTGTACTAAATAAAAACACTTGACTAACTACTCATATAATGGTAGACATAATGGGGCTAAATAGGCTTGTAGTGATAAATGACTTGGCTGAATGGAATCCTGTTCCTTCTTCTGTCTTGCTAAACAACCCTGCAGAAATAAAGTCATGACTCATTGCTTGCTAAAACAAAGTAATACTGTCTAAGATTTCTAGCACAAATTATTACAACGTGATACTAAACTAAGGGCTAAAGCTCATTGAATTTAAACTCAAGCTATATACACTAACACACTTGACTGCATTTACTTGCCCATGGGCTATAGCGAGGAACATTATTGTCTTGGATTTACTGCAGAGAAGAATGGCAAATGATTTGGCTGAATGGAATCTGGTTCCTTTTTCTATCTTGCTAAACAGCCCTGTAGAAATAAAGTCATGAATCTTTGGCTGCTAAAACGAAGTAACGATGAAGTAAACAAAGGGCTAAAGCTCATTGAATTTAAAGTCAAGCTATATATACTAATATGCTTGACTGTATTTACTTGCCCTTGGGCTATAGCAAGGAACATTATTGTCTTGGATTTACTGCAGAGAACACTGTCAAATGACCTGGCTGAATGAAATCCAGTTCCTTCTTGTGTCTTGCTAAACAACCCTGCTAAAATAAAGTCATGACTCCATGTTTGCTAAAACAAAGTAATACTGTCTAAGATTTCTAGCACAAAATATTACAACGTGATTACGAATGCACTAAACTAAGGGCTAAAGCTCATTGAATTTAAACTCAAGCTATATATACTAACACACTTCACTGTATTTACTTGCCCTTGGGCTATAGTGAGGAACATTATTGTCTTGGATTTACTGCAGAGAACACCGTCAAATGATTTGGCTGAATGGAAACTAGTTCCTTCTTCTGTTTTGGTAAACAGACCTGTAGAAATGAAGTTGTGAATGATTGGTTGCTAAAACGAAGTAATGCTGTCTAGGATTTCTAGTACAAACCTTTACAAGCTGATACTGATACCAAACAAGACACAATAGGGGTTAAAAGCCCTGCAGAAATAAAGTCGTACTCATTGGTTGCGAAAACGCTAAGATTTCTAGTACACATCGTGACAAGCTTACTGATGTTATCTTTAGTCTTATATGAGAGTCCAACTGTATAATATCCTTCAGCAACAGCTGGTACAAGAATTACATCTGCTTTTGCTCTTCCTATAATTGAAATGCCTCCTCTACGATCTCAACTGAAATACTAGGTATATCAGAACCCACCTAATAATAAAGATAAAATATTTAATGATAATTATTGCTGTGTCACTCACAAATATCACAATTTTAGCAGCTTCATTTAGTAAAGCTCATTGAATTTAAAGTCAAGCTATATATACTAACACATTTCACTGTATTTACTTGCCCTTAGGCTATAGCAAGGAACATTATTGTCTTGGATTTACTGCAGAGAACACCGTCAAATGTTTTGGCTGAATGGAATCCAGTTCCTTCTTCTGTCTTGCTAAACAGCCTGTAGAAATAAAGTCGTGACTCATTGGTTGCTACTAAAGAAGTAATGCTTCTATGATTTCTATTACAAACCTTTACAAGCTGATACTGATACCAGAGAAGACACAATGGGGGTGAAAAGACTTTTATACTGGTTATTAAAGTGTATATATTACAGAGACAAGGAAACGTGATATATGTTTTAAAATGACTTATTACAGGCTTAGTTAAGATAACAAATGCACTAGAACTAAGGAGTAAAGCTCATTGAATTTAAAGTCAAGCTAGATATATTAACACAAATGAATTGATACACTGACTGTATTTACTTGCCCATGGGCTGTAGCGAGGAACATTATTGTCTTGGATTTACTGCAGAGACCACTGTCAAATGATTTGGCTGAATGGAATCTGGTTCCTTCTTCTATCTTGCTAAACAGCCCTGTAGAAAGAAAGTCATGAATCTTTGGTGGCTAAAACGAAGTAAAGATGCACTAAACTAAAGGCTAAAGCTCATTGAATTTAAAGTCAAGCTATATATACTAACACACTTGACTGTATTTACTTGCCCTTGGGCTATAGCGAGAAACATTATTGCTAAAATGAAGTAATGCAGTCTAAGATTTCTAGTATAACCATTACAAACACATTCACATATGATATCGGACAATACTCAAGACTCAATAAAATCTCTACAATATGCACATTTTATAATATAAAGTGCATAGATAACTTATGGGACAGGAAGTCTACACATGATAATCATATTCACAAGTATACACAATACAATAACCAACCAATAATACAGCACAAGCTGATACTGACACAAACGTAGAGACAGTGAGGGTAAACAGCCCTGCAGAAATAAAGTTGTGACAAAACATTACAAGCTAATACTGATACAAAAGTAGACACAATAGGTTTAAAAGGGCTTGTACTAAATAAAAACACTTGACTAACTACTCATATAATGGTAGACATAATGGGGCTAAATAGGCTTGTAGTGATAAAACAATTGACTAATATTATTCAGACTTCCTACATTGTACTAAATATACTGGTTACTAAAGTTTATATATTAGAGAAAAGGAATAGTCAGATATGTTTCCAAATGACTTATCAGATGCACTAAAACTAAGGGCTAAAACTGACTCAATTTCTTTTGTTCTAGCGAGTAACATCATCGTCTAAGATTTATTGCAGACAAGACTGTCAAATCACTTGGCTGCATGTAATACAGTTCCTTCTTCTGTCTTGCTCCACAGCTCTGCAGACGTAAAGTCCTGACAGATTGGTTGCTAAAATGAAGTAATGCTGTCTAAGATTTTTAGTACAAACCTTTACAAGCTGATACTGATACCAAAGCAGACACAATCAGGGTAAAAAGCCTTTTAAAAACACTTGAATATTATTATTGAGACTTGCTACATTGACTGGCAGTACTTGTTACTACTGTTTTTTCCTTCTGTTCTAGCAAGGAATTTCATTGTCTCGGATTTACTGCAGAGAACACTGTCAAATGCTTGCCTGTTGGAATCCAGTTCCTTCTTTTGTCTTGTTAAACAGCCCTGCAGAAGTAAAGTCCTGACACATTGATTGCTAAAATGAAGTAATGCAGTCTATGATTTCTAGTACAAACCACTGTACTTTAGATTATTGGTGATAGCTACTTGTAGTAACTTTTCTGCTGCTCTATTATATGCTATAAATCAGCTAGGAAAGCCAAATCTATCTTTTAAAAAAGAGCATATCTTTTCTATTGTAGCTATACATAATGGAAAAGATGTCTTCGTGTGGTTACCAACTGGTTTTGGAAAGAGTTTGTGTTTCAAAATCCTCCCTTTCATGATGGATTACAAGCTAGGTTATGAACCGACTGCTTGAATTCCTCTAGGTCTACAACAGATTTCATAAAAATATATGAAGAGAGACTATCATATCATGTCCAGAAACAATAACATCAAGTAAAGCAGTTATTCACGAACCCCAATTATTTCACATTCCAACAGCACTGAACAAATTTGTTGCTCTTTCGGCTTCCACTAAATAAATCTCTGCATTACTGACAAACTCGTGCTTAAACTCGTGTAGTGAAAAAAACGTCATCAATATAAACCCGACCCATCAATTCGTCATTTAATTTAAAATGTGTCATTATGATGTCAATAATTATGTGCATGCGCAAGCAGTAATGACCAGGCTCTTTTCTACCGCGAAAGTCTGGGTACGAGGCTAGTACTAAATAAAAACATTCGACTAATTTTATTGAGACTTGCTACATCGTACAAAATATATTGGTTACTAAAGTCTTTATATTACAGAGAAAAGGACTAGTGAGATATTATATTTCAAAAAGACTTACAATAGGCTTAGTTAAGATAACAAATGCACTAAAACTAAGGACTAAAGCTCACTGAATTTAAAAGTCATGCTACATATACTACAGCACATGGAGTACTGCTTCTCTGACTGTATTTGTTACTACTATCTTTCCATTTCTAGTACAAACCTTTTCAAGCTGATACTGATACCAAAGCAGACACAATGGGGGTAAAAAGCCTTTTAAAAACACTTGATTAATATTATTCAGACTTCCTACATTGTACTAAATATACTGGTTATAGGTGCGATATTACATTATAAAATGACATATTACAGGTTTAGTTAAGATAACAAATGCACTAAAACTAAGGGCTAAAGCTCATTGAATTTAAAGTCAAGCTAGATATACTAATGCACAATGGAACAATGACACAATGGGAGTAAAAAGCCTTTCAAAAACACTTTACTAATATTATTCAGATTTCCTACATTGCACTAAATATACTGGTTACTAAAGTATATATTAGAGAGAAAAGAAACAGTCAGATATGTTTTCAAATGACAGGCTTAGTTTTTGTGTGTCTGACTGAATTTGAAACTCAAGCTACATATACTAACTCACATGGAGTACTACTTACGTGAACGTATTTGTTACTACTGTCTTTCCCTTTCGTTGTAGCGTTTACTACACAGGAGACAGTCAAATGACTTGGCTGCATGGAATCCAGTTCCTTCTTCTGTCTTGCTAAACAGCCCTGCAGAAGTAATGTCCTGACCCATTTGCTACTAAAGAAGTAATGCTGTCTAAGATTTCTAGTACAAACCTTTACAAGCTGATACTGAAACCAAAGAAGACACAATGGGGGTAAAAAGCCTTTTATACTGGTTATTAAGTGTATATATTACAGAGACAAGGAAACGTGACATATGTTTTAAAATGACTTATTACAGGCTTAGTTAAGATAACAAATGCACTAAAACTAAGGACTAAAGCTCATTGAATTTAAAGTCAAGCTAGATATACTAACACAAATGAACTATTGATACACTGACTGTATTTATTTCCTAATGGGCTGTAGCGAGGAACATTAGTGTCTCGGATTTACTGCAAAGAACACTGTCAAATGATTTGGCTGGATGGAATCTGGTTCCTTCTTCTATCTTGCAAAACAGCCCTGTAGAAAGAAAGTCATGAATCTTTGGTTGCTAAAACGAAGTAACGATGCGCTGAACTAAGGGCTAAAGCTCATTGAATTTGAATTTAAAGTCAAGCTACATATATTAACACACTTCACTGTATTTACTTGCCCTTGGGCTATAGCAAGGAACATTATTGTCTTGGATTTACTGCAGAGAACACTGTCAAGTGACTTGGCTGAATGGAATCTAGTTCCTTCTTCTGTTTTGCTAAACAGCCCTGTGGAAATAAAGTTGTGAATGATTCGTTGCTAAAATAAAGTAATGCTGTTTAAGATTTCTTGTACAAACATTTACAAGCTGATACTAATACCAAAAAAGACACGATGGGGGTAAAAATCTTTTAAAAACACTTGACTAATATTATTCAGACTTGCTACATTGTACTAAATATACTGGTTATTAAAGTGTATATATTACAGAGACAAGGATAGGTGAGATATATATTTTAAAATGACTTATTACAGGCTTAGTTAAGATAACAAATGCACTAAACTAAGGGCTAAAGCTCATTAAATTTAAAGTCAACCTATATATACTAACACCCTTGACTGTATTTACTTGCCCTTGGGCTATAGCGAGGCTCCAACTGTATAATATCCTCCGGCAACAGCTGGTACAAGAATTACATCTGCTTTTGCTCTTCCAGTAATTGAAATGCCTCTTCTACGATCTCAACTGAAATACCATGTATATCAAAACCCACCTAATAATAAAGAATATTTAATGATAATTATTGCTGTGTCACTCACAAATATCACAGTTTTAGCACCTTCATTTAGTAAAGCTCATTGAATTTAAAGTCAAGCTATACATACTAACACACTTCACTGTATTTACTTGCCCTTGGGCTATAGCGAGTAACATTTTTGTTTTGGATTTACTGCAGAGAACACTGTCAAATGATTTGGCTGAATGGAATCTAGTTCCTTCTTCTATTTTGCTAAACAGCCCTGTAGAAATAAAGTCATGAAACTTTGGCTGCTAAAACGAAGTAACGATGAACTAAACTAAGGGCTAAAGCTCATTGAATTTAAAGTCAAGCTATATATACTAACACACTTCACAGTACTTACTTGCCCTTTGGCTATAGCGAGAAACATTATTGTCTTGGATTTACTGCGGAGAACACCGTCAAATGTTTTGGCTTAATGGAATCCAGTTCCTTCTTCTGTCTTGCTAAACAACCCTGCAGAAATAAAGTTATGACCCATTGGTTGCTAAAACAAAGTAATACTGTCTAAGATTTCTAGCAAAAACTATTACAACGTGACACCACAAACGCAATAAACTAAGGGCTAAAGCTCCTTGAATTTAAAGTCAAGCTATATATACTAACACACTTCACTGTATTTACTTGCCCTTAGGCTATAGCGAGGAACATTATTGTCTTGGATTTACTGCAGAGAACACTGTCAAATGATTTGGCTAAATGGAATCTGGTTTCTTCTTCTATCTTGCTAAACAGCCCTGTAGAAATAAAGTCATGAATCTTTGGTTGCTAAAACGAAGTAACGATGCACTAACACACTTGACTGTATTTACTTGCCCTTGGGCTATAGCGAGGAACATTATTGTCTTGGATTTACTGCAGAGAACACTGTAAAATGACCTGGCTGAATGGAATCCAGTTCCTTCTTCTGTCTTGCTAAACAACCCTGCAGAAATAAAGTCATGACTCCATGGTTTGTAAAATGAAGTAATACTGTCTAAGATTTCTGCCACAAAATATTACAACGGAATACTACAAATGCACTAAACAAAGGGCTAAAGCTCATTGAATTTAAACTCAAGCTATATATACTAACACACTTGACTGTATTTACTTGCCCATGGGCTATAGCGAGGGACATTATTGTCTTGGATTTACTGCAGAGAACACTGTCAAATGATTTGGCTGAATGCATCTGGTTCCTTCCTCTGTCTTGCTAAACAGACCTGTAGAAATAAAACAGTGAATGATTGGGTGCCAAAAAGAAGTTATGCTGTCTAACATTTCTAGTACAAACCATTGCAAGCTGATACTACAAATCCACTAAACTTAGGGCTAAAATTCATTGAATTTAAACTCAAGCTATATATACTAACACTCTTCACTGTATTTACTTGCCCTTGCGTTATAGTGAGGAACATTATTGTCTTGGATTTACTGCAGAGAACACTGTCAAATGATTTGGCTGAATGGAATCTGGTTCCTTCTTCTATCTTGCTAAACAGCCCTGTAGAAATAAAGTCATGAATCTTTAGTTGCTAAAACGAAGTAACGATGCACTAAACTAAGGGCTAAAGCTCATTTATTTAAAGTCAAGCTATATATACTAATACACTTCACTGTATTTACTTCCCCTTAGGCTATAGCGAGAAACATTATTGTCTTGGATTTACTGCAGAGAACACAGTCAAATGTTTTGGCTGAATGGAATCCAGTTCCTTCTTCTGTCTTGCTAAACAGCCCTGTAGAAACAAAGTCGTGACTCATTGGTTGCTACTGAAGACGTAATGCTGTATGAGATTTCTAGTACAAACCTTTACAAGCTGATACTGTTACGAAAGAAGACACAATGGGGGTAAAAACCCTTTTATACTGGTTATTAAAGTGTATATATTACAGAGACAAGGAAACGTGACATATGTTTTAAAATGACTTATTACAGGCTTAGTTAAGATAACAAATGCACTAAACTAAGGGCTAAAGCTCATTGAATTTAATGTCAAGCTAGATATACTAACACAAATGAAGTATTGATACACTGACTGTATTTATTTGCCCATGGGCTGTAGCGAGGAACATTAGTGTCTTGGATTTACTGCAGAGACCACTGTCAAATGATTTGGCTGAATGGAATCTGGTTCCTTCTTCTATCTTGCTAAACAGCCCTGTAGAAAGAAAGTCATGAATCTTTGGTGGCTAAAACGAAGTAAAGATGCACTAAACTAAAGGCTAAAGCTCATTGAATTTAAAGTCAAGCTATATATACTAACACACTTGACTGTATTTACTTGCCCTTGGGCTATAGCGAGGAACATTATTGCTAAAATGAAGTAATGCAGTCTAAGATTTCTAGTATAACCATTACAAACACATTCACATATGATATCGGACAATACTCAAGACTCAATAAAATCTCTACAATATGCACATTTTATAATATAAAGTGCATAGATAACTTATGGGACAGGAAGTCTACACATGATAATCATATTCACAAGTATACACAATACAATAACCAACCAATAATACAGCACAAGCTGATACTGACACAAACGTAGAGACAGTGAGGGTAAACAGCCCTGCAGAAATAAAGTTGTGACAAAACATTACAAGCTAATACTGATACAAAAGTAGACACAATAGGTTTAAAAGGGCTTGTACTAAATAAAAACACTTGACTAACTACTCATATAATGGTAGACATAATGGGGCTAAATAGGCTTGTAGTGATAAATGACTTGGCTGAATGGAATCCTGTTCCTTCTTCTGTCTTGCTAAACAACCCTGCAGAAATAAAGTCATGACTCATTGCTTGCTAAAACAAAGTAATACTGTCTAAGATTTCTAGCACAAATTATTACAACGTGATACTAGAAATGCACTAAACTAAGGGCTAAAGCTCATTGAATTTAAACTCAAGCTATATACACTAACACACTTGACTGCATTTACTTGCCCATGGGCTATAGCGAGGAACATTATTGTCTTGGATTTACTGCAGAGAAGAATGGCAAATGATTTGGCTGAATGGAATCTGGTTCCTTTTTCTATCTTGCTAAACAGCCCTGTAGAAATAAAGTCATGAATCTTTGGCTGCTAAAACGAAGTAACGATGAAGTAAACAAAGGGCTAAAGCTCATTGAATTTAAAGTCAAGCTATATATACTAATATGCTTGACTGTATTTACTTGCCCTTGGGCTATAGCAAGGAACATTATTGTCTTGGATTTACTGCAGAGAACACTGTCAAATGACCTGGCTGAATGAAATCCAGTTCCTTCTTGTGTCTTGCTAAACAACCCTGCTAAAATAAAGTCATGACTCCATGTTTGCTAAAACAAAGTAATACTGTCTAAGATTTCTAGCACAAAATATTACAACGTGATTACAAATGCACTAAACTAAGGGCTAAAGCTCATTGAATTTAAACTCAAGCTATATATACTAACACACTTCACTGTATTTACTTGCCCTTGGGCTATAGTGAGGAACATTATTGTCTTGGATTTACTGCAGAGAACACCGTCAAATGATTTGGCTGAATGGAAACTAGTTCCTTCTTCTGTTTTGGTAAACAGACCTGTAGAAATGAAGTTGTGAATGATTGGTTGCTAAAACGAAGTAATGCTGTCTAGGATTTCTAGTACAAACCTTTACAAGCTGATACTGATACCAAACAAGACACAATAGGGGTTAAAAGCCCTGCAGAAATAAAGTCGTACTCATTGGTTGCGAAAACGCTAAGATTTCTAGTACACATCGTGACAAGCTTACTGATGTTATCTTTAGTCTTATATGAGACTCCAACTGTATAATATCCTTCAGCAACAGCTGGTACAAGAATTACATCTGCTTTTGCTCTTCCTATAATTGAAATGCCTCCTCTACGATCTCAACTGAAATACTAGGTATATCAGAACCCACCTAATAATAAAGATAAAATATTTAATGATAATTATTGCTGTGTCACTCACAAATATCACAATTTTAGCAGCTTCATTTAGTAAAGCTCATTGAATTTAAAGTCAAGCTATATATACTAACACATTTCACTGTATTTACTTGCCCTTAGGCTATAGCAAGGAACATTATTGTCTTGGATTTACTGCAGAGAACACCGTCAAATGTTTTGGCTGAATGGAATCCAGTTCCTTCTTCTGTCTTGCTAAACAGCCTGTAGAAATAAAGTCGTGACTCATTGGTTGCTACTAAAGAAGTAATGCTTCTATGATTTCTATTACAAACCTTTACAAGCTGATACTGATACCAGAGAAGACACAATGGGGGTGAAAAGACTTTTATACTGGTTATTAAAGTGTATATATTACAGAGACAAGGAAACGTGATATATGTTTTAAAATGACTTATTACAGGCTTAGTTAAGATAACAAATGCACTAGAACTAAGGAGTAAAGCTCATTGAATTTAAAGTCAAGCTAGATATATTAACACAAATGAATTGATACACTGACTGTATTTACTTGCCCATGGGCTGTAGCGAGGAACATTGTTGTCTTGGATTTACTGCAGAGACCACTGTCAAATGATTTGGCTGAATGGAATCTGGTTCCTTCTTCTATCTTGCTAAACAGCCCTGTAGAAAGAAAGTCATGAATCTTTGGTGGCTAAAACGAAGTAAAGATGCACTAAACTAAAGGCTAAAGCTCATTGAATTTAAAGTCAAGCTATATATACTAACACACTTGACTGTATTTACTTGCCCTTGGGCTATAGCGAGAAACATTATTGCTAAAATGAAGTAATGCAGTCTAAGATTTCTAGTATAACCATTACAAACACATTCACATATGATATCGGACAATACTCAAGACTCAATAAAATCTCTACAATATGCACATTTTATAATATAAAGTGCATAGATAACTTATGGGACAGGAAGTCTACACATGATAATCATATTCACAAGTATACACAATACAATAACCAACCAATAATACAGCACAAGCTGATACTGACACAAACGTAGAGACAGTGAGGGTAAACAGCCCTGCAGAAATAAAGTTGTGACAAAACATTACAAGCTAATACTGATACAAAAGTAGACACAATAGGTTTAAAAGGGCTTGTACTAAATAAAAACACTTGACTAACTACTCATATAATGGTAGACATAATGGGGCTAAATAGGCTTGTAGTGATAAAACAATTGACTAATATTATTCAGACTTCCTACATTGTACTAAATATACCGGTTACTAAAGTTTATATATTAGAGAAAAGGAATAGTCAGATATGTTTCCAAATGACTTATCAGATGCACTAAAACTAAGGGCTAAAACTGACTCAATTTCTTTTGTTCTAGCGAGTAACATCCTGTAGAAATAAAGTCATGAATCTTTGGTTGCTAAAACGAAGTAACGATGCACTAACACACTTGACTGTATTTACTTGCCCTTGGGCTACAGCGAGGAACATTATTGTCTTGGATTTACTGCAGAGAACACTGTAAAATGACCTGGCTGAATGGAATCCAGTTCCTTCTTCTGTCTTGCTAAACAACCCTGCAGAAATAAAGTCATGACTCCATGGTTTGTAAAATGAAGTAATACTGTCTAAGATTTCTGCCACAAAATATTACAACGGAATACTACAAATGCACTAAACAAAGGGCTAAAGCTCATTGAATTTAAACTCAAGCTATATATACTAACACACTTGACTGTATTTACTTGCCCATGGGCTATAGCGAGGGACATTATTGTCTTGGATTTACTGCAGAGAACACTGTCAAATGATTTGGCTGAATGCATCTGGTTCCTTCCTCTGTCTTGCTAAACAGCCCTGTAGAAATAAAACAGTGAATGATTGGGTGCCAAAAAGAAGTTATGCTGTCTAACATTTCTAGTACAAACCATTGCAAGCTGATACTACAAATCCACTAAACTTAGGGCTAAAATTTATTGAATTTAAACTCAAGCTATATATACTAACACACTTCACTGTATTTACTTGCCCTTGCGTTATAGTGAGGAACATTATTGTCTTGGATTTACTGCAGAGAACACTGTCAAATGATTTGGCTGAATGGAATCTGGTTCCTTCTTCTATCTTGCTAAACAGCCCTGTAGAAATAAAGTCATGAATCTTTAGTTGCTAAAACGAAGTAACGATGCACTAAACTAAGGGCTAAAGCTCATTTATTTAAAGTCAAGCTATATATACTAATACACTTCACTGTATTTACTTCCCCTTAGGCTATAGCGAGAAACATTATTGTCTTGCATTTACTGCAGAGAACACAGTCAAATGTTTTGGCTGAATGGAATCCAGTTCCTTCTTCTGTCTTGCTAAACAGCCCTGTAGAAACAAAGTCGTGACTCATTGGTTGCTACTGAAGACGTAATGCTGTATGAGATTTCTAGTACAAACCTTTACAAGCTGATACTGTTACGAAAGAAGACACAATGGGGGTAAAAACCCTTTTATACTGGTTATTAAAGTGTATATATTACAGAGACAAGGAAACGTGACATATGTTTTAAAATGACTTATTACAGGCTTAGTTAAGATAACAAATGCACTAAACTAAGGGCTAAAGCTCATTGAATTTAATGTCAAGCTAGATATACTAACACAAATGAAGTATTGATACACTGACTGTATTTATTTGCCCAAGGGCTGTAGCGAGGAACATTAGTGTCTTGGATTTACTGCAGAGACCACTGTCAAATGATTTGGCTGAATGGAATCTGGTTCCTTCTTCTATCTTGCTAAACAGCCCTGTAGAAAGAAAGTCATGAATCTTTGGTGGCTAAAACGAAGTAAAGATGCACTAAACTAAAGGCTAAAGCTCATTGAATTTAAAGTCAAGCTATATATACTAACACACTTGACTGTATTTACTTGCCCTTGGGCTATAGCGAGGAACATTATTGCTAAAATGAAGTAATGCAGTCTAAGATTTCTAGTATAACCATTACAAACACATTCACATATGATATCGGACAATACTCAAGACTCAATAAAATCTCTACAATATGCACATTTTATAATATAAAGTGCATAGATAACTTATGGGACAGGAAGTCTACACATGATAATCATATTCACAAGTATACACAATACAATAACCAACCAATAATACAGCACAAGCTGATACTGACACAAACGTAGAGACAGTGAGGGTAAACAGCCCTGCAGAAATAAAGTTGTGACAAAACATTACAAGCTAATACTGATACAAAAGTAGACACAATAGGTTTAAAAGGGCTTGTACTAAATAAAAACACTTGACTAACTACTCATATAATGGTAGACATAATGGGGCTAAATAGGCTTGTAGTGATAAATGACTTGGCTGAATGGAATCCTGTTCCTTCTTCTGTCTTGCTAAACAACCCTGCAGAAATAAAGTCATGACTCATTGCTTGCTAAAACAAAGTAATACTGTCTAAGATTTCTAGCACAAATTATTACAACGTGATACTAGAAATGCACTAAACTAAGGGCTAAAGCTCATTGAATTTAAACTCAAGCTATATACACTAACACACTTGACTGCATTTACTTGCCCATGGGCTATAGCGAGGAACATTATTGTCTTGGATTTACTGCAGAGAAGAATGGCAAATGATTTGGCTGAATGGAATCTGGTTCCTTTTTCTATCTTGCTAAACAGCCCTGTAGAAATAAAGTCATGAATCTTTGGCTGCTAAAACGAAGTAACGATGAAGTAAACAAAGGGCTAAAGCTCATTGAATTTAAAGTCAAGCTATATATACTAATATGCTTGACTGTATTTACTTGCCCTTGGGCTATAGCAAGGAACATTATTGTCTTGGATTTACTGCAGAGAACACTGTCAAATGACCTGGCTGAATGAAATCCAGTTCCTTCTTGTGTCTTGCTAAACAACCCTGCTAAAATAAAGTCATGACTCCATGTTTGCTAAAACAAAGTAATACTGTCTAAGATTTCTAGCACAAAATATTACAACGTGATTACAAATGCACTAAACTAAGGGCTAAAGCTCATTGAATTTAAACTCAAGCTATATATACTAACACACTTCACTGTATTTACTTGCCCTTGGGCTATAGTGAGGAACATTATTGTCTTGGATTTACTGCAGAGAACACCGTCAAATGATTTGGCTGAATGGAAACTAGTTCCTTCTTCTGTTTTGGTAAACAGACCTGTAGAAATGAAGTTGTGAATGATTGGTTGCTAAAACGAAGTAATGCTGTCTAGGATTTCTAGTACAAACCTTTACAAGCTGATACTGATACCAAACAAGACACAATAGGGGTTAAAAGCCCTGCAGAAATAAAGTCGTACTCATTGGTTGCGAAAACGCTAAGATTTCTAGTACACATCGTGACAAGCTTACTGATGTTATCTTTAGTCTTATATGAGAGTCCAACTGTATAATATCCTTCAGCAACAGCTGGTACAAGAATTACATCTGCTTTTGCTCTTCCTATAATTGAAATGCCTCCTCTACGATCTCAACTGAAATACTAGGTATATCAGAACCCACCTAATAATAAAGATAAAATATTTAATGATAATTATTGCTGTGTCACTCACAAATATCACAATTTTAGCAGCTTCATTTAGTAAAGCTCATTGAATTTAAAGTCAAGCTATATATACTAACACATTTCACTGTATTTACTTGCCCTTAGGCTATAGCAAGGAACATTATTGTCTTGGATTTACTGCAGAGAACACCGTCAAATGTTTTGGCTGAATGGAATCCAGTTCCTTCTTCTGTCTTGCTAAACAGCCTGTAGAAATAAAGTCGTGACTCATTGGTTGCTACTAAAGAAGTAATGCTTCTATGATTTCTATTACAAACCTTTACAAGCTGATACTGATACCAGAGAAGACACAATGGGGGTGAAAAGACTTTTATACTGGTTATTAAAGTGTATATATTACAGAGACAAGGAAACGTGATATATGTTTTAAAATGACTTATTACAGGCTTAGTTAAGATAACAAATGCACTAGAACTAAGGAGTAAAGCTCATTGAATTTAAAGTCAAGCTAGATATATTAACACAAATGAATTGATACACTGACTGTATTTACTTGCCCATGGGCTGTAGCGAGGAACATTGTTGTCTTGGATTTACTGCAGAGACCACTGTCAAATGATTTGGCTGAATGGAATCTGGTTCCTTCTTCTATCTTGCTAAACAGCCCTGTAGAAAGAAAGTCATGAATCTTTGGTGGCTAAAACGAAGTAAAGATGCACTAAACTAAAGGCTAAAGCTCATTGAATTTAAAGTCAAGCTATATATACTAACACACTTGACTGTATTTACTTGCCCTTGGGCTATAGCGAGAAACATTATTGCTAAAATGAAGTAATGCAGTCTAAGATTTCTAGTATAACCATTACAAACACATTCACATATGATATCGGACAATACTCAAGACTCAATAAAATCTCTACAATATGCACATTTTATAATATAAAGTGCATAGATAACTTATGGGACAGGAAGTCTACACATGATAATCATATTCACAAGTATACACAATACAATAACCAACCAATAATACAGCACAAGCTGATACTGACACAAACGTAGAGACAGTGAGGGTAAACAGCCCTGCAGAAATAAAGTTGTGACAAAACATTACAAGCTAATACTGATACAAAAGTAGACACAATAGGTTTAAAAGGGCTTGTACTAAATAAAAACACTTGACTAACTACTCATATAATGGTAGACATAATGGGGCTAAATAGGCTTGTAGTGATAAAACAATTGACTAATATTATTCAGACTTCCTACATTGTACTAAATATACTGGTTACTAAAGTTTATATATTAGAGAAAAGGAATAGTCAGATATGTTTCCAAATGACTTATCAGATGCACTAAAACTAAGGGCTAAAACTGACTCAATTTCTTTTGTTCTAGCGAGTAACATCCTGTAGAAATAAAGTCATGAATCTTTGGTTGCTAAAACGAAGTAACGATGCACTAACACACTTGACTGTATTTACTTGCCCTTGGGCTACAGCGAGGAACATTATTGTCTTGGATTTACTGCAGAGAACACTGTAAAATGACCTGGCTGAATGGAATCCAGTTCCTTCTTCTGTCTTGCTAAACAACCCTGCAGAAATAAAGTCATGACTCCATGGTTTGTAAAATGAAGTAATACTGTCTAAGATTTCTGCCACAAAATATTACAACGGAATACTACAAATGCACTAAACAAAGGGCTAAAGCTCATTGAATTTAAACTCAAGCTATATATACTAACACACTTGACTGTATTTACTTGCCCATGGGCTATAGCGAGGGACATTATTGTCTTGGATTTACTGCAGAGAACACTGTCAAATGATTTGGCTGAATGCATCTGGTTCCTTCCTCTGTCTTGCTAAACAGCCCTGTAGAAATAAAACAGTGAATGATTGGGTGCCAAAAAGAAGTTATGCTGTCTAACATTTCTAGTACAAACCATTGCAAGCTGATACTACAAATCCACTAAACTTAGGGCTAAAATTTATTGAATTTAAACTCAAGCTATATATACTAACACACTTCACTGTATTTACTTGCCCTTGCGTTATAGTGAGGAACATTATTGTCTTGGATTTACTGCAGAGAACACTGTCAAATGATTTGGCTGAATGGAATCTGGTTCCTTCTTCTATCTTGCTAAACAGCCCTGTAGAAATAAAGTCATGAATCTTTAGTTGCTAAAACGAAGTAACGATGCACTAAACTAAGGGCTAAAGCTCATTTATTTAAAGTCAAGCTATATATACTAATACACTTCACTGTATTTACTTCCCCTTAGGCTATAGCGAGAAACATTATTGTCTTGCATTTACTGCAGAGAACACAGTCAAATGTTTTGGCTGAATGGAATCCAGTTCCTTCTTCTGTCTTGCTAAACAGCCCTGTAGAAACAAAGTCGTGACTCATTGGTTGCTACTGAAGACGTAATGCTGTATGAGATTTCTAGTACAAACCTTTACAAGCTGATACTGTTACGAAAGAAGACACAATGGGGGTAAAAACCCTTTTATACTGGTTATTAAAGTGTATATATTACAGAGACAAGGAAACGTGACATATGTTTTAAAATGACTTATTACAGGCTTAGTTAAGATAACAAATGCACTAAACTAAGGGCTAAAGCTCATTGAATTTAATGTCAAGCTAGATATACTAACACAAATGAAGTATTGATACACTGACTGTATTTATTTGCCCAAGGGCTGTAGCGAGGAACATTAGTGTCTTGGATTTACTGCAGAGACCACTGTCAAATGATTTGGCTGAATGGAATCTGGTTCCTTCTTCTATCTTGCTAAACAGCCCTGTAGAAAGAAAGTCATGAATCTTTGGTGGCTAAAACGAAGTAAAGATGCACTAAACTAAAGGCTAAAGCTCATTGAATTTAAAGTCAAGCTATATATACTAACACACTTGACTGTATTTACTTGCCCTTGGGCTATAGCGAGGAACATTATTGCTAAAATGAAGTAATGCAGTCTAAGATTTCTAGTATAACCATTACAAACACATTCACATATGATATCGGACAACACTCAAAACTCAATAAAATCTCTACAATATGCACATTTTATAATATAAAGTGCATAGATAACTTATGGGACAGGAAGTCTACACATGATAATCATATTCACAAGTATACACAATACAATAACCAACCAATAATACAGCACAAGCTGATACTGACACAAACGTAGAGACAGTGAGGGTAAACAGCCCTGCAGAAATAAAGTTGTGACAAAACATTACAAGCTAATACTGATACAAAAGTAGACACAATAGGTTTAAAAGGGCTTGTACTAAATAAAAACACTTGACTAACTACTCATATAATGGTAGACATAATGGGGCTAAATAGGCTTGTAGTGATAAATGACTTGGCTGAATGGAATCCTGTTCCTTCTTCTGTCTTGCTAAACAACCCTGCAGAAATAAAGTCATGACTCATTGCTTGCTAAAACAAAGTAATACTGTCTAAGATTTCTAGCACAAATTATTACAACGTGATACTAGAAATGCACTAAACTAAGGGCTAAAGCTCATTGAATTTAAACTCAAGCTATATACACTAACACACTTGACTGCATTTACTTGCCCATGGGCTATAGCGAGGAACATTATTGTCTTGGATTTACTGCAGAGAAGAATGGCAAATAATTTGGCGAATGGAATCTGGTTCCTTTTTCTATCTTGCTAAACAGCCCTGTAGAAATAAAGTCATGAATCTTTGGCTGCTAAAACGAAGTAACGATGAAGTAAACAAAGGGCTAAAGCTCATTGAATTTAAAGTCAAGCTATATATACTAATATGCTTGACTGTATTTACTTGCCCTTGGGCTATAGCAAGGAACATTATTGTCTTGGATTTACTGCAGAGAACACTGTCAAATGACCTGGCTGAATGAAATCCAGTTCCTTCTTGTGTCTTGCTAAACAACCCTGCTAAAATAAAGTCATGACTCCATGTTTGCTAAAACAAAGTAATACTGTCTAAGATTTCTAGCACAAAATATTACAACGTGATTACAAATGCACTAAACTAAGGGCTAAAGCTCATTGAATTTAAACTCAAGCTATATATACTAACACACTTGACTGTATTTACTTGCCCATGGGCTATAGCGAGGGACATTATTGTCTTGGATTTACTGCAGAGAACACTGTCAAATGATTTGGCTGAATGCATCTGGTTCCTTCCTCTGTCTTGCTAAACAGCCCTGTAGAAATAAAACAGTGAATGATTGGGTGCCAAAAAGAAGTTATGCTGTCTAACATTTCTAGTACAAACCATTGCAAGCTGATACTACAAATCCACTAAACTTAGGGCTAAAATTCATTGAATTTAAACTCAAGCTATATATACTAACACACTTCACTGTATTTACTTGCCCTTGCGTTATAGTGAGGAACATTATTGTCTTGGATTTACTGCAGAGAACACTGTCAAATGATTTGGCTGAATGGAATCTGGTTCCTTCTTCTATCTTGCTAAACAGCCCTGTAGAAATAAAGTCATGAATCTTTAGTTGCTAAAACGAAGTAACGATGCACTAAACTAAGGGCTAAAGCTCATTTATTTAAAGTCAAGCTATATATACTAATACACTTCACTGTATTTACTTCCCCTTAGGCTATAGCGAGAAACATTATTGTCTTGCATTTACTGCAGAGAACACAGTCAAATGTTTTGGCTGAATGGAATCCAGTTCCTTCTTCTGTCTTGCTAAACAGCCCTGTAGAAACAAAGTCGTGACTCATTGGTTGCTACTGAAGACGTAATGCTGTATGAGATTTCTAGTACAAACCTTTACAAGCTGATACTGTTACGAAAGAAGACACAATGGGGGTAAAAACCCTTTTATACTGGTTATTAAAGTGTATATATTACAGAGACAAGGAAACGTGACATATGTTTTAAAATGACTTATTACAGGCTTAGTTAAGATAACAAATGCACTAAACTAAGGGCTAAAGCTCATTGAATTTAATGTCAAGCTAGATATACTAACACAAATGAAGTATTGATACACTGACTGTATTTATTTGCCCATGGGCTGTAGCGAGGAACATTAGTGTCTTGGATTTACTGCAGAGACCACTGTCAAATGATTTGGCTGAATGGAATCTGGTTCCTTCTTCTATCTTGCTAAACAGCTCTGTAGAAAGAAAGTCATGAATCTTTGGTGGCTAAAACGAAGTAAAGATGCACTAAACTAAAGGCTAAAGCTCATTGAATTTAAAGTCAAGCTATATATACTAACACACTTGACTGTATTTACTTGCCCTTGGGCTATAGCGAGGAACATTATTGCTAAAATGAAGTAATGCAGTCTAAGATTTCTAGTATAACCATTACAAACACATTCACATATGATATCGGACAATACTCAAAACTCAATAAAATCTCTACAATATGCACATTTTATAATATAAAGTGCATAGATAACTTATGGGACAGGAAGTCTACACATGATAATCATATTCACAAGTATACACAATACAATAACCAACCAATAATACAGCACAAGCTGATACTGACACAAACGTAGAGACAGTGAGGGTAAACAGCCCTGCAGAAATAAAGTTGTGACAAAACATTACAAGCTAATACTGATACAAAAGTAGACACAATAGGTTTAAAAGGGCTTGTACTAAATAAAAACACTTGACTAACTACTCATATAATGGTAGACATAATGGGGCTAAATAGGCTTGTAGTGATAAATGACTTGGCTAAATGGAATCCTGTTCCTTCTTCTGTCTTGCTAAACAACCCTGCAGAAATAAAGTCATGACTCATTGCTTGCTAAAACAAAGTAATACTGTCTAAGATTTCTAGCACAAATTATTACAACGTGATACTAGAAATGCACTAAACTAAGGGCTAAAGCTCATTGAATTTAAACTCAAGCTATATACACTAACACACTTGACTGCATTTACTTGCCCATGGGCTATAGCGAGGAACATTATTGTCTTGGATTTACTGCAGAGAAGAATGGCAAATGATTTGGCTGAATGGAATCTAGTTCGTTTTAAAAACACTTGACTAGTATTATTCAGACTTGCTACATTGTACTAAATATACCGGTTATTAAAGTGTATATATTACAGAGACAAGAAAAGGTGATATATTGTTTTAAAATGACTTATTACAGGCTTAGTTAAGATAACAACTGCACTAAAACAAAGGGCTAAAGCTCATTGAATTTAAAGTCAAGGTAAATATACTAACACAAATGAAGTATTGATACACTGACTATATTTATTTGCCCACGGGCTGTAGCAAGGAACATTAGTGTCTCGGATTTACTGCAGAGAACACTGTCAAATGACTTGGCTGAATGGAATCCAGTTCCTTCTTCTGTCTTGCTAAACAACCCTGCAGAAATAAAGTTATGACTCATTGGTTGCTAAAACGAAGTAATACTGTCTAAGATTTTTAGCACAAACTATTACAACTTGATACTACAAATGCAATAAACTAAGGGCTAAAGCTCATTGAATTTAAAGTCAATCTACATATACTAACACACTTGACTGTATTTACTTGCCCTTGGGCTAGAGCAAGGAACATTGTCTTGGATTTATTGCAGAGAACACTGTCAAATGATTTGGCTGAATCGAATCTGGTTTCTTCTTCTATCTTGCTAAACAGCCCTGTAGAAATAAAGTTATGAATCTTAGGTTGCTAAAACGAAGTAACAATGCACTAAACTAAGGGCTAAAGCTCATTTATTTAAAGTCAAGCTATATATACTAATACACTTTACAGTATTTACTTGCCCTTAGGCTATAGTGAAAAACATTATTGTCTTGGATTTACTGCAGAGAACACCGTCAAATGTTTTTGCTGAATGGAATCCAGTTTCTTCTTCTGTCTTGCTAAACAACCCTGCAGAAATAAAGTCATGACTCATTGGTTGCTAAAACAAAGTAATACTGTCTAAGATTTCTAGCACAAAATATTACAACGTGATTACAAATGCAATAAACTAAAGGCTAAAGCTCATTAAATTTAAACTCAAGCTATATATATAACACACTTCACTGTATTTACTTGCCCTTGGGCTATAGCGAGGAACATTATTGTCTTGGATTTACTACAGAGAACACTGTCAAATGATTTGGCTGAATGGAATCTGGTTCCTTCTTCTATCTTGCTAAAAGCCCTGTAGAAATAAAGTCATGAATCTTTGGTTGCTAAAACAAAGTAATGCTGTCTAAGATTTCTAGTACAAACCTTTACAAGCTGATACTGATACAAAAGCAGACACAATGGGGGTAAAAAGCCTTTTAAAAACACTTGACTAATATTATTCAGACTTGCTACATTGTACTAAATGTACTGGTTATCAAAGTGTATATATTACACAGACAAGGAAAGGTGAGATATATATTTTAAAATGACTTATTACAGGCTTAGTTAGAGATAACAAATGCACTAAAACTAAGGGCTAAAGCTCATTGAATTTAAAGTCAAGCTAGATATACTAACACAAACGAAGTATTGATACTCTGACTGTATTTATTGGCCCATGGGCTGTAGCAAGAAAAATTAGTGTCTTGGATTTACTGCAGAGAACACTGTCAAATGACTTCCCAGCATGGAATACAGTTCCTTCTTCAGTCTTGCTCCACAGCCCTGCAGAAGTAAAGTCCTCACACATTGATTGCTAAAATGAAATAAACCAATGCAGTCTAAGATTTCTAGTAGAAACCATTACAAGCTGATACTGATACAAAAGTAGACACAATAAGTTTAAAGTCAAGCTAGATATACTAACGCACATGAAGTATTGACACTGGACTGTATTTATTTATTTACCCTTGGGCTGTACTGAGGAACATTATTGTCTCAGATTTATTGCAGAGAACACTGTCAAATGATTTGGCTGAATGAAATCCAGTTCCTTCTTCTGTCTTGCTAAATAAAGTCATGATTCATTGCTTGCTAAAACGAAGTAATGCTGTCTAGCACAAACTATTACAAGCTGATACTACAAAAGCACTAAACTAAGGGCTAAAGCTCATTGAATTTAAAGTCAAGGTAGATAAGACTAAAGCTTATTGAATTTTAAGTCAAGGTAGATAGGGCTAAAGCTCATTGAATTTAAAGTCAAGGTAGATAGGGCTAAAGCTCATTGAATTTAAAGTGAAGGTAAATATACTAATGCACATGAAGTATTGACACTATTTATTTGCCTTTGGGTTGTAGCAAGGAACATTATTGTCTCGGATTTACTGCAGAGAACACTGTCAAATGATTTTGCTGAATGGAATCCAGTTCCTTCTTCTGTCTTGTTAAACAGCCCTGCAGAAATAAAGTCGTGATTCATTGGTTGCTAAAATGAAGTAATGCTGTGTAAGATTTCTAGTACAGACCATTACAAGCTGATACTACAAATGCACTAAAACTAAGGGCTAAAGCTCATTCAATTTAAAGTCAAGGTGGATATACTAACGCACATGAAGTAATGACATTCTGATTGTATTTATTTGCCTTAGGGCTGTAGAGAGGAACGTTATTTACTGCAGAACACTGTTAAATGACTTGGCCAAATGGAATCCAGTTCCTTCTTCTGTTTTGCTCCACAGCCCTGTAGATGTAAAGTCCTAACACATTAGTTGTTAAAATGAAGTAATGCATTTCTAATGATTTGTAGTACAACGATTACAAACACATGATATAAAACAATACTCAAGACTCAAAAAGATCTCCACAATATGCACATTTTATAATACATAGTGCATAGATAACTTACGGGACAGGAAGTCTACACATCATAATCATATTCATAAGTATACACAATACAACAACCAACCAATAATACAGCACAAGTAGAGACAGTGAGGGTAAATAGCCCTGCAGAAATAAAGTTGTGACAAACCATTACAAGCTGATACTGATACAAAAGTAGACACAATAGGTTTAAATGGGCTTGTACTAAATAAAGGTAGACATAATGGGGCTAAATAGGCTTGTAGTGATAAAACATTTGACAAATATTTTTCAGACTTCCTACATTGTACTAAATATATTGGTTACTGAAGTTTATATATTAGAGAAAAGGAAGTCAGATATGTTTCCATATGACTTATTACAGGCTTAGTTTGCATAAAAGATGCACTAAAACTAAGGGCTAAATCTGACTCAATTTCTTTTGTTCTAGCTAATAACATCATCGTCTAAGATTTATTGCAGACAAGACTGTCAAATCACTTGGCTGCATGGAATACAGTTCTTTCTTTTGTCTTGTTAAACAGCCCTGCAGAAATAAAGTCCTGACACATTCATTGCTAAAATGAAGTAATGCAGTCCATAATTTCTAGTACAAACCATTACAAGCTGATACTGATGCAAAAGTAGACACAATAGGTTTAAATGGGCTACATTGTACTAAATATACTGGAAAAGGACTAGTCAGATATGTTTCCAAATGACTTATGACAGGCTTAGTTCAGATAACAGATGCGCTAAACCTAGGGGCTAAAGATCACTGAATATACTAACACACATGGAGTACTGCTACTCTGACCATATTTATTTGCCCTTGGGCAGTAGCGAGGAACTGCAAGAACGCTGTCAAATGACTTGGTTGAATGAAATCCAGTTCCTTCTTCCTTCTTGCTAAACAGCCCTGCAGAAGTAAAGTCCTGAAACGTTGGCTGCTAAAGTAATGTTGCCTAAGATTTCTAGTACAAACCTTTTCAAGCTGATACTGATACCAAAGCAGACACAATGGTGGTAAAAAGCCTTTTAAAAACACTTGACTAATATTATTCAGGCTTACTATATTGTACTAAACATACTGGTTATTAAAGTGTATATATTATAGAGACAAGGAAAGGTGAGATATTATGTTTTATAATGACTTAATACAGGCTTTAACAAATGCACTAAAGTAAGGGCTAAAGCTCATTAAAGTCAAGCTAGTCATACCAACACACATGAAGTATTGATACTCTGACTGTATTTACTTGCCCATGAGCTGTAGCAAGGAACATTATTTACTGCAGAACACTGTCAACTGACTTGGCAGAATGGAATCCAATTCCTTCTTCTGTCTTGCTAAACAGCCCTGCAGAAATAAAGTCGTCACTCATTGGTTGCTAACGAAGTAATGCTGTCTAAGATTTCTACTACAAACCATTACAAGCTGATACTACAAATGCACTAAACTAAGGGCTAAAGCTCATTCAATTTGAAGTCAAGCTAGATATACTAACGCACATGAAGTATTGACACTTGACTGAATTTATTTGCCCATGGGCTGTAGCAAGGAACATTAGTGTCTCGGATTTACTGCAGAGAACACTGACAAATGATTTGGCTGAATGGAATCCAGTTCATTCTTCTGTCTTGCTAAACAGCCCTGCAGAAATAAAGTCGTGACTCGTTGGTTGTTAAAACCAAGTAATGCTGTCTAAGATTTCTAGTACAAACCATTACAAGCTGATACTGATACAAAAACAATGGGGTTACATAGGCTTGTAGTAAATAAAAACACTTTACTAATATTGTTCAAACTTCCTACATTGTACTAAATATACTGGTTACTAAAGTCTATATATTAGAGAGGAAAGGAATAGTCAGATATGTTTCCAAATGACTTATGACAGGCTTAGTTTTAGTGCATCTGACTGAATTTCAAAGTCAAGCTACATATACTAACAAACATGGACTACTGTTTACGTGAACGTATTTGTTACTACTGTCTTTCCCTTTTTTTGTAGCGTTTACTGCAGAGAAGATTGCAAATGACTTGGGTGCATGGAATCCAGTTCCTTCTTCAGTCTTGACATTTGCTACTAAAGAAGTAATGCTGTCTAAGATTTCTAGTACAAACCTTTACAAGCTCATTGAATTTAATGTCAAGCTAGATATACTAACACAAATGAAGTATTGATACTCTGACTCTATTTATTTGCCCATGGGCTGTAGTGAGGAACATTAGTGTCTCGGATTTACTGCAGGGAACACTGTCAAATGACTTAGGCGAATGGAATCCAGTTCATTCTTCTGTCTTGCTAAAAAGCCCTGCAGAATTAAAGTCGTGACTCATTGCTTGCTAAAAGGAAGTATTGCTGTCTAAGATTTCTAGTACAAACTATTACATGCTCATACTGATACAAAAGTAAAGACAATGGGGTAAAATGGCTTGTACTAAATTAGCCTTGTAGCCAAGCTTTCGCAATAGAAAAGAGCCTGGTAACTACTGTTTGCGTGTCATTGTGATGTCAATAATTACGCGAATGTGCAAGCAGTAATGACCAGGGTTTCCTTTCTATCGCAAAAGTCTGGGTATGAGGCTAGTACTAAATAAAAACAATCGTCCAATTTATTGAGACTTGCTACAAAATATACCGGTTACTAAATTTCAAGAAGACTTACGATAGGTTAGTTAAGATAACAAATGCACTAAAACTAAGGGCTAAAGCTCACTGAATTTAAAAGTCATGTTAGATATACTACAGCACATGGAGTACTGCTTCTCTGACTGTATTTGTTACTACTGTCTTTCCCTTTTGTTGTAACGAGGAATTTCATTGTCTTGGAATTACTGCAGAGAACACTGTCAAATGACTTCCCTCATGGAATACAGTTCCTTCTTCAGTTTTGATCCACAGCCCTGCAGAAGTAAAGTCCTTACACATTGATTGCTAAAAGCAATGCAGTCTAAGGTTTCTAGTACAAACCATTACAAGCTGATACTGGTACAAAAGTAGACTGAATAAGTTTAAAGTCAAGCTAGATATAATAACGCAAATGAAATATTGAGACTTGACTGTATTTATTTACCCTTGGGCTGTAGCGAGGAACATTATTGTCTTGGATTTACTGCAGAGAACACTGTCAAATGACTTTACTGCATGGAATACAGTTCCTTCTTCTGTCTTGCTCCACAGCCCTGCAGAAGTAAAGTCCTGACACATTGATTGCTAAAATGAAATGAAGCAATGCAGTCTAAGATTTCTAGTACAAACCATTACAAGCTGATACTGATACAAAAGTAGAGTTTAAAGTCAAACTAGATATACTAACGCACATGAAGTATTGACACTTGACTGTATTTATTTACCCTTGGGCTGTAGCGAGGAATATTATTGTCTTGGATTTACTGCAGAGAACACTGTCAAATGACTTCCCTGTATGGAATACAGTTCCTTCTTCTGTCTTGCTCCACAGCCCTGCAAAAGTAAAGTCCAGACACATTGATTGCTAAAATGAAATGAAGCAATGCAGTCTAAGGTTTCTAGTACAAACCTTTACAAGCTGATACTGGTACAAAAGTAGACACAATAGTTTAAAGTCAAGCTAGATATACTAACAAACATGAAGTATTGACACTTGACTGTATTTATTTACCCTTGGGCTGTAGTGAGGAACATTATTGTCTCGGATTTATTGCAGAGAACACTGTCAAATGATTTGGCTGGATGAAATCCAGTTCCTTCTTCTGTCTTGCTAAATAAAGTCATGATTCATTGCTTGCTAAAATGAAGTAATGCTGTCTAGCACAAATTATTACAAGCTGATACTACAAAAGCACTAAACTAAGGGCTAAAGCTCATTGAATTTTTAAGCCAAGGTAGATAAGGCTAAAGCTCATTGAATTGAAAGTCAATGTAGATAGGGCTAAAGCTCATTATTGATACTGATACAAAAGTAGACACAATAGTTTAAACTCAAGCTAGAGATACTAACGCACATGAAGTATTGACACTTGACTGTATTTATTTACCCTTGGTCTGTACCAAGGAACATTATTGTCTCGGATTTACTGCAGAGAACACTGTCGAATGATTTGGCTGAATGAAATCCAGTTCCTTCTTCTGTCTTGCTAAATGGCCCTGCAGAAGTAATGTCCTAAGTTTTCTAGTATAAACCATTACAAAGTCATACTCATACAAAAGTAAACACTATGGGGGTAAAAAGGCTTGTACTAAATAAAAACGCTCGACTAATTTTATTGAGACTCGCTATATATATTGTACAAAATATACCAGTTACTGAAGTCTTTATATTACGGACTAGTGAGATATTATATTTCAAAAAGACTTACGATAAGCTTAGTTAAGATAACAAAACACTAAAACTAAGGGTTAAAGCTCACTGAATTTAAAAGTCATATACTACAGCACATGGAGTACTGCTTCTCTGACCGTGTTTGTTACTACTGTCTTTCCCTTTCTTGTAGCGAGGAATTGCCTTCATGGAATACAGTTCCTTCTTCTGTCTTGCTCCACAGCCCTGTAGAAGTGAAGTCCTAACACATTAGTTGCTAAAATGAAGTAATGCATTTCTAATGATTTGTAGTACAACCATTACAAACACATTCATGTATGATATAGGACAATACTCAAGACTCAAAAAAATCTCCACAATATGCACATTTTATAATACATAGTGCATAGATAACTTACGGGACAGGAAGTCTACACATGATAATCATATTCATAAGTATACACAATACAACAACCAACCAATAATAATGCAGCACAAGCTGATACTGACACAAACGTAGAGACAGTGAGGGTAAATAGCGCTGCAAAAAAAATTGTGACAAACCATTACAAGCTGATACTGATACAAAAGTAGACACAATAGATTTAAATGGGCTACATTGTACTAAATATACTGGAAAAGGACTAGTCAGATATGTTTCCAAATGACTTATGACAGGCTTAGTTCAGATAACAGATGCGCTAAACCTAGGGGCTAAAGATCACTGAATATACTAACACACATGGAACTGCATGGAATACAGTTCCTTCTTATGTCTTGTTAAACAGCCCTGCAGAAATAAAGTCCTGACACATTGATTGCTAAAATGAAGTAATGCAGTCCATGATTTCTAGTACAAACCATTACAAGCTGATACTGATACCACAGCAGACACAATGGTGGTAAAAAGCCTGTAAAAACACGTGACTTGCTACATTATACTAAATATACTGGTTACCAAAGTGTATATATTATATAGACAAGGACAGGTAAGATATTATGTTTTAAAATGACTTATTACAGGCTTAGTTAAGGTAATAAATGCACTAAAACTAAGAGCTAAATCTCACTGAATTTAAAAGTCAAGCTAGATATACTAACATACATGAGTACTGCTACTCTGACCATATTTGTTACTACTGTCTTTCCCTTTTGTTGCAGTGAGGAACATCATTATCAAACAAGCTGATACTGATACAAAAGTAGACGCAATGGGGGTAAATAGGCTTGTAGTAAATAAAACACGTGACTAATATTATTCAGACTTGCTACATTGTGCTAAATATACTGATTACTAAAGTCTATATATTACAGAGAAAAGACTAGTGAGATATTTTTGACTTATCACAGGGTTAGTTCAGATAACAGATGCACTAAAAGTACTGAATTTAAAACTTAAGTTGGGCAAGCTAGATATACACACACACGTGGAGTACTGCTACTCTGACCGTATTTGACTACTGTCTTTCCCTTTTGTTGTAGCGAGGAACATCACTGTCAAATGACTCGTCTGTATGGAATCCAGTTCCTTCTTCTGTCTTGCTAAACAGCCCTGCAGAAGTAAAGTCGAGACACACGGTTACTAAAATGAAGGAATGGCATCTAAATTTATTAATTTCTAGTACAAATTTGGTGCCAGTAGTCTTGCTAAACAGCCCTGCAGAAGTAAAATGCTGACACACTGTAGAAATGTGGCACCACTATTGTGAACTGAGAATGTTCAGTTGATGATGGATATTGCGCCATGATAATAACAACTATATACCTCCGTATATCTTATCTATAGTACACAATGAACATTGTCTGTCTGAATATACGTTTATTAATCAGTTGTAGAGAACTAGGGGGCAGGGGGATGGAGCCCCCCCACTTTTGAAATTGGGGGGGGGGGCTCTGTCCCCTTACTGTTTGATTTTTGACTGTGTGATATACAAGTATGCATGATGAATTCCACTCCTCACTAACAAACTGGGTGAAAAATAATTTGATTATTCAAACAATCAACCACCTGTATATGAATCAATGACATTCACCAATTGGTATGCTAAAGTTAATTGCTCAAAGAAGCTAAGTGTGAAAATAATCGTTTCACCAAAGTGTCTGGAGTGATCAAAGCTTTTGGTACAAATATGAGTACTTATAGAGGAGAGGTCAACTGTGTTGTCACTACTGCTAAGGTATAATAATATTATTAAAGGTGCATATTGTCACATTTGAATGCAGCTTAACAACAAATTATACTATTATGAAATCGCGAATGCCAAGGTTTAGTTGGAGTCCATATAAATGGAGACAATGATTTAACTGACATATTAGACAAGATGAGAAAAAGAGTGAGTGAGCTAGAGTGAGTGCATGAGAGAGGAGGAAAGAGCTTTAGTATGTAAGATACTGTCTTATAAAGTCTCAGTATATTGAATTAAAGAATACTTAATAGAGCAGTTTACAACAAATACTATCGAATCAGCCACAGTCCCCTTCTAGTAAACAACAACAGCACAACGTCTTGTAATGGTGGCTTTCAAAAAGCCATTTAGTAGAGCAGAGCAGGAGTAATTTTGCTGCAATCGCAGTTAACATTAAGGGTGTCTGTTGTTTCCTTTACAGGAAACACATTAAAAGAGGTAAAACAAATTTTAATTTCTCTGATATAAAGTACATTATATGCGTTATCTAATATAAAGTGCTGATGATGAGTGATTTGGTATGGTAGTCCTCCTCCCAGTAGGTCAAGGCACTGCAATTCTTTGGGTACTTGTTCTTCCTAGCATAGTTGAGTACAATCAAACTTGATAAAATTCATGAGAGGAGTAGTTTCGAAAACCAGCTACAGTACAAGATATGCAAGTGCATATATTACAAAAAATAATGGATTATTAGGGCAATAAGCTGATAATAAAACACACACCAGAAGTGTCCAAGAAAAAAAGCACAAGAAGATGCCAGTAACAAAGATCTTATAATATCCTGTCCACACATTAACTATCTGTCTAGATAATGAGAACAAAGAAAACTCATAAAATATTCATTATTTAAAAGTAGTATTACTGGCACTATTTTGATGTCTGACTTTGCTGTACATAGTATATCCAAAATATCTTTATAATATAATGTAGTGATACATTAGAACATCCCAGACAATTACAAAAATAGATGACTGTGAAGACAAATGACAGAAATGACTAAAGAATCTTGACTTATGACTTGTTATTTCTCAAATGTTATACTTGAAAACAGAGAAACCTAAAAATATAAAATTCTATTTATCAACTCTTATAATTCCCAATTGTAACAATGACCTGATATGAACATAACAGACTATACACTTTAGAAATATGAAGTACTTCACAGCAATACTTGGGATAAATCTGATATTCAACAGTATAATTACCACTATAGTTATATGTACAGATTGCCATTGCAAATTTATTTTTACTGAAAATAAGCGTAACCTATTGCTTTTACTAATTCTAGCTATATCACCTTCACTTTTGTAATACATTAGTAATTAATAGTATTATATGTAGATATTTTTCATAACTATGCAACCTGTATACACTGTATTTAAAATTAAATCAATTTGCAATGAATTATCTTTTACAGTTTTGTTACATAATTTATATGTATAGCAGGCATGGGGTCAAATACATTGAATAGTATTTAAATACAAATACAAATACTCTCAAAACATGAAATACAATATACAAATACAAATACTTCTAGCAGGAATGTATTTCAAATACAAATACAAATACTTTGAAAAGTATTTAAATGCTTTCCAAATACTTCTTTATACTATCCCAGCAGGAAAATCCCCATTATTTGCTTTACATATAATGAACTAATCATTACAAATTATTGATAATCTCTTCAAATGTTTTGTCAGTTAGGCAACATTGATCAGGGCAGGAAAAACTTTTCCTACTATGCTGAATAGTCTTTCCACAGAAACAAACAATTTAAAAAGGAGTATTTAAAGATTTCATGAAGTATTTCAAATACAAATACAAATACTTCCTGTTTCAAAATTTCAAAATACAAATACAAATACTCAAAAAAAGTATTTAAATACAGCTAAATACAAATACTCATATATTTGACCCCAAGCCTGATGTATAGTATTATAATAATGGATCACATATGATCTGTTTTGTAATAATGAACCGCTTCTGTCAACCTGTTTCTATATGTGATACAACTATTTGAGACTCATGCAAAATATTTGTGTGTAATTTAGTCTATCTTTAAATCTATAACCACATTTTCTTTGAATCATTTAAGTGTTAATTAAGTGTGTGTAAGCCTGCCTCATTCCTGATTTCTGTAATAGTTCTTATCTTTGTTCATTGTCCTTCCATTTAGTTTGATCTTTGTTCTTTATTCAATTTCAGATAAATACCTGATTTTGTTTGTTCCTGACTGTATCAATTTCGTTTAAATACAACTTCTACTTAAACTTAGTTGTGACGAGAACAGAGCTGCATATTCAACTGCAGTCTTGCCATAGAACTATACAAAAACTTTCAACAGTTACTAGTGACACTGATAGTCTAAAAGGCTATATAGAAAAGATTCTCCATATTTTCAAATGTAATGTCAAAGTTTATGTCACAAAGAGTGTGACATAATTCTTTTACAACTTACTAAAGTGTATTGTATAGGCTTATTTAACCCTTTGACGCACGCGGATGCAAAATTGCATCCACCCGGGCAGTTCGAACTCGGGCGCGGATGCAAATTTGCATCCATCACTGTGAACACCTTTCAAGCAACTTATTCTTTTGTAAAACGCGAACTAATCTTGTCAAAGCATCATTACTGTATTCTATCTAACTGGCAATGGCTCAATCTAACAGAAGAAGCGAGCGCTTACCCCCTCATTCCGAGTTTTTTGATCGAGTACATTGATGGTATTCCTAGCGAGGATTAGGATGATGATTTGATGGCTGCGTGGACAATCCTTTAATCCTCAATGATGGAGAAGCAGAAGCAACCAGTTCTTTTCAGAGCTATTCCACCAGACATAGCCCCACCCAATTAAGATAATGAGCATTCCATCAGCTACAATATTAGTGATACTGATGGAGGCAACACCAGCTCCCTCCATTCCATTCGTCTATCCCATGCACTCACTTTCTACTAAGCCTACACCTACTTTAGCTCAAATGTTCTCAGCAACTACACCTATCAGTACTGTTACTCCTGAGCAACTACTTATAAGTCCTATCAATCCTTGTCATCGACAACAAGACCAAACACCTCTTACTTGTAAACCTGATAGGTACTTATATAATACATGGTTATTACACAGAAATTGTAAATAATAATAATCTTTTACAGTACATGCATTTACTGCTGCACCAGGCATCACTGATAACACCATGCGCACACCATTGGCGTTTTTCAATCAGTTCTTTACTTCTAAAGTGAAAGATCTCATTTATACTGTGACAGTCCAATTTGCTGACAAGAGCTTGCATCATCCGAGGAATACCTGGATATGCATCGTCATGCACGTGGTAATGAGTGGAGAAGAAACCCTATGGACAGAAGTGAAGTCAATCCTTTCTTGGCAATCATTATAACAATGGGTGTTGTTGGTTATCCAACTTTGAGGTAATTATATAAAAAGGCTAATTTAATTGTATTCATTCTCTGGTAATTAATTCATTGTCTGGTAATAATGTTCATTGTATTTTAATAATATTATAAATCATCACCAATCATTATCAGAGAAGGAATATTGTTACCAAAGAATATGAATATGAAAGCTTTATTATAAAGTACAGGTTATTAGCTTTATTAGCTAAACAACTATGAATTTTATTAGCTCTTTTCTAATAAATTTTAGGCATTTGTAATTAGAAGTACATATAGTATACATAATTAGATCTTACTGGAGTATGAAGTGGTCATTTTACAACGAGTCATTCACAGCAATTATGTCTGGTAGAAGATTCGAGTTATTAATGAAGTACTTTCATTTAAATGATTCAACTAAAATGCCAGAACGAGGTAGCACCAACTATGATAAGTTGTACAAGATCCATCCTCTACTTGACCTTATCGTTACAGCGTTTAAATGAGCCTACACACCAGAAAAAAATATATCAGTGGACGAGAGTATTATAGGATTCATAGGGAGGCTTAGTTGGATTCAATATATGGCAAAAAGGCCTACTACGTAGGGGATCAAAGTCTGGGTAGCTGCACGATGTAAGATATGCAAAACATCTTTACATGTACATGAATGTTTTGAGATTTACCATACTAAAATTCACTACGATCAACCCTTACTCAATATTCAGACTTCAAATCTTTCTTCATGTACTATATCATGTACTATATATTTATATATATATATCATCTACTCCTGATAATAAGAAACCACAAACACACACACACACACACACACACACAAAGTTATCTACTGATAACAAGAAACCACAAATACACACCTTACATTATACATACACTAGCAAACATTTATAATATTGCCACTCTTTGCCTGACTATATGTTGTGTCTATATGTAGATACTTCTCTCTTGGCTGTGTGTATGTGCACACACACACATACACTTACATTATACATACACTAGTAAACAGTTACAATATATTACCACACTTTGCCTGACTGTATGTTGTGTCTATACATACATGCTTTTCTTCCTGCCTGTGTCTTTGTGTGTGTGCGTTAGTGGTGTGTAAGATACTATACTCACCTAGTTATAAATCATCCAAAACGAAGATTAGAAGACCCATTTTAAGTTTATAATACTATAAGTGAAGAAACGGCAGGGAGAATACTACAAGAAACAAAAAAGTACTTCAGTCAATTTGCTTTCTTCTCCGATCGAAAGCTCCACCCAAATAAATTGACAGGATGTGATTGTGTCATTATGAGATGTGTCCAAGAAGACTTTCGTTGTGCACTTAGTTTACATCGTTTGGCTTAGAACAGTGTCAACAGACTCCCCACACAATGAATAAATCAACTGTATGTTCATAAAGATGATCACTCGAGTTCTACTGCTTCAGAACTGGCTTCGAAATGTAAGCGTTTTTTGTCGTAGTATACTGCAGAGTTTAGATTTCATTTTATGGCTTTTCTTGTTGTTAAGGTAACAACAACAGCCTACCTACACCCTCACACTAGCTACTAACGTGAAAGCGTCGTCTTGTTGCTACAGTAAGCTTTTAAAGCGTTGCTATTGTTGAAAAAAACATTATTTAAAAGTAGCCGCCCATGGGCGTGATTACAATTAATTTGCCCCGCCCGTCAAAGGGTTAACTAAACTCACCATTGCCACTTTCTTATTTGTAGAATTTATTTTTTCAAGAGATTAGAAGTATTTGATAAGGTGCTATTTTTGCACATTACGAACGTTTTAGCGCTATATTCAATATTGTCCAGTAAAAATGGTACTTCTATTTGGCTAATGGTTGATTAAGGCATTACAAACATTTGTTGATCATTTGTCTTTTGTGCATATTGCTAAAAATAGAGAAAAGGGAGCTTCATTACTGCATTGTCAAAATAACTTAAATCCCAACTTATGTATTGTTAGTACTCATCAATAGACCTGATTTAATAACATTATTTAATATATTTGGGTTGATGTAGCCAGCACTTTACCATGACTGTTTGATTTTATAGAGATAAGGTGAGCTTGTATTCACTTCTTAACTTTTTTCTGGAGCAGAAGAAATTCCTCCCATGGGATTTCCATGTGATCCTGTAATGTATTTTAATGCTTAGTGATTTTTTTGTTAGTAGGTATATTGTGTAGTGGTTGCTAGTCGATAAACTGTAGACGTTGTTAGTAGATAGACTATAGAGGTTGCTAGTAAGTAGGCTACATTGTAGAGGTTGCTAGTAGATAGACTGTATAGGCTGCTAGTGGTTATGTATACATTGCCTGCAGAAGTCTCTTGTAAGTAGATTGTAGTGGTTGCTAGTAGAAAATTTGTTGAGGCTTTTAGTAGAAAGACTGTAGAAGTTGCTAGTAGGTAGGTTTATAAAGGCAAGTAGTAGATAGACTTTAGAAACTGCTATAGTAGATGGACTGTAGAGGTTGCCAGTAGATAGATTGTAAATGTAGAGGAACCATAAGCTTAGACGTTGATTCAGGAAAGTTAGAAAGAAATGTGGTTGTAAAATCCACAGTGGCCATAATATTTGTGCCAATAGCGGCAACACTGTGTTCATGATATTTGATATACACATACAATACAGGTAGAAGGTACACATATCTTATTGTCTTGTAATTTTTATGTTTTACTGAAGAATGAAGTGTTCTGATATAATTACATTTTCTTAACTACAGTAATTGATCAATAAATGTATAGGGTTGATTTTGCTAAAGATAAATGTCTTCATGATTTTGGTATAAAATTAAATCAGGAGATAACATAAATTGTCGGAGTCCTGGTTGCAGTAGTATAGAGACAAAAAATGTTACTCCAGAAAAAAAATTTGAGACAGAATCAATTCTTTGAAGGAATTAAGAATGTTGAGTGTTGGGGAATTATGAAATAGATATTTTTTGAAAGTGTAGTCTAGTAAGAATAATACTATAATATATATCATTCCACCTGGCATGTTTGCATCTTATAACTAGGTAGTACTAAATTTGGTTTGAATTATTTTTATGTACATACACATGTATTGCATATGTTAGCTTTGCATCATATTCTGCAACAATTTGTAATCTTGTGAAGACTTTGACAAGTACTATCTAGAAAGGCCATCTTCAATTGTAAAGATTATTTGGGATGGTGCTATTGGAATTGGGTAATTGACTTTGAACACACAAAGACCATAGCTGATCAAATATACATGAAAAGCACATACTTCTGCTATGAAAAACTTTCAAAATTAACTTAAATTAGGTGGCACAAATTCATTCATTTTAAAGGACTTTAAGATAATTTTTAAAATAATATATTTATGTACATAAAGATTCCAGGAGCTACACGAGTCACATCTCAACTTCAATTATATGTATAGCTTTCTTAGAAATAGGCACATTAAAGAGATGTTTACATGGAGATAAAATAAATTTGTCTATACCAGCTGTAAGACAAATGCTCTATATTAAGGGTACTACCCTCTCCTCTTGCTAGATTTGTTAAGATGAAAATAAAATATAAAGAACGGGTCAAATCATGAAAAAGAAATAAATAAAATTCAAATTTAACTTTTCTAAATTCCTTTTAAATTTTAACAAAATCCCAAACAACGTTGTTGCCTTAAACACAGATTTGACAAGAAAACGATATTTATTAATTGCTATCCATGGGCCTTGGCTGCATAGGCGTATTTAGACCCGGGCCAGCACGGGCTTTGCCCGGGTAACCAGACCAAAATTAATTACATTTTTTCAAAGATAAATTTATTGCTTTTATTTACACAAAAAGATTAACCACTAACACATGCCATGTATGACTAAAAAGATTAACCACTAACACATGCCATGTATGACTTCACAGTTAGCAATTAGCACCTCTTTTATGAACTGTGATCTGAGTCAGACTGAGTGCCAATATGAAAAGACTCTTGTAGACTTGGGCCTCTAGTAATAGTAGCAGTAGTGGTGTAGGCTGGTCCATCAAAAAAATCATACAATGTTCCAGAGAGTGAGGAATATGACAGTGGAAATGACAGCAATGAAGAAATTGACAGAGAAATTAGAGGATTAAATGATCAAGATGGTTAGCTGTAAATTTAATAACGAAGTAGTTTGAAATTATTCTTTCTACTTTTCTTGTACTCTGCAGACACAGATGGTGATGGTATTGATCTACAGATTCATAGGGTATAGGTAATGATATATCCACAATACCAGGAGTTAACGTACATGTACATGTTGGTGATGTAGCATCAACCTCAAGCCGAGAGTAGATGGTCCTGCAGACATAGCTAAAGATAAATCCGAAAAGCCTATTCAACCAGTCGGCATTGATTTTCCACTTTCTGTTTTAGTCGATTGTTTAAACCTAGATGGTACCAAGCAACAGTAGGTTTTCTAGTATAGCAATCCAAATGATGCATTCATTCAGAACGGGTTCAGGGACAGGAAACATACCATGTTTTTGGTTGAGTAAAAGTTTAAAATTGTTAATAACTATTAATAACTACTAATTCATAATGATGAATAATTAATAAGCCCTAGTACTTTTAGAGACCTAGATACGCCTATGCTTGGCTGATTTTGTACTGTCCAGGAGTTTGTCCCTGCTCACCCACTCTATTGACATTCCTCAGGTACTAGAAAACCACGCCTTATTAAATATTTGTGGTTTCAAGTGTTTTGATAGGGTGGAGCTGCAGTTGCTGTATACGGAAAACTTACAACAACATTGTATATAGGGTGGAGCTGCAGATACGGAAAACTTACAACATTGTGTGTAGACAGAACATTCTTTCGATTTAGCTAATATATTATAAATGATAGCTAATTAAATCCTTTCTAAACAGTTTGTTTACTAATTTTTTTTAAAATCACTTTTCATATTTTCTTTAAAAAATTTTTTTTAGCATAACCTTGTTAGTATAAACAATAATCAAGAAACTAGCACTGCAGTTACTGGTCTCCAGGAACGTTTGTCCTTAATTTCTTACACTAGATTGTTTTGCATACAAATTTAAAAAACATTAGGTTATTATAAACATTTACATGAATTTTATTACCGAGTTAAAAATAGTGACAAGCTTCACATTCTTATTTGCAAATATAAAATCATAATGACTTGTAATATACAAGGTGACAACATCATTCAATGTGACTTCTTAATATACATCATTACAATGGTTCACAAAAAATGGACTCAATAGCCAGCAATAAGGGGAAATGTACTAAAATGAACAAATGGCCTTGTTGCTGGGTGGGAAAGACACACCCATATCAAAACAACTGACGATAGTATTTGTACTAACCTGACACACTTGAATATCATATCGTCGTTCACATTCAAAGTCTCAAAAGCCAGCAATAAGAGGAAATGTACTAAAAAATGAACAAATGGCCTTATTGCTGGGTGGGAAAGACACACCCATATCAAAACAACTGACGATAGTATTTGTACTAACCTGACACACTTGAATATCATATCGTCGTTCACATTCATAGCACTGGAGTTGTGCTTTAGACCTAACAAGGCTTTTGAAAATCAAACCAGCAACCTATGTAGGATAAACTGTGTCCTCCAGTTATTGCATGTAACACCCCTGGCAAAACATCTGTGTGGAAATTAGAAACCCCAAACTTTGTTGAAGCATTGATGAATTATTTTAATAGGTATACCACAAGCAGAATTAACACCAGTACAGAAAGAATACTTAAACATTGAGTGTGCAGTAGAAGATAACGTTGTTAATTCACAGATGATAACAGTACTCATTTATTTCTAGGCAATATGATATAATATATGTAATTTAATAGACATTGATGACATCAACACACACAGATTTTGGTGGCCAGAATGATGTAATAGAAGGAATAGAATTACTTGATGATCCCTTACTGTTCAATCAATGGAGGTAATAGAGATTTAAGAAATATACAACTGTAATCAAGTAAGATGTTTGTCTAATTAACAGAAACTGTTTAATATGTATACAATCACTGAGAAACAATGTCCTATCTGCAAGGAGGTCTGTTATAGTGTGTGTCGTTTATATTAACAATTAGATAGATGTTGGAGAAGAGTACACAAAAATACTACTAATTTCAGTAGTGGACATAAAGAAGACCGCATATCAGAATTGTGGTGGAAGAAAATATCTTGTTAATCAGATGAATCATCCCATCATTTGTAAGCTGTTTATTGTGGACAATAATGTCATAATAAAGCCTACAATGCATACCTTGCAATAAACGTCTAATGACTGTTAGCACAAAAGTTGCTTCATTACCTGATGTACAGATAATAGGCATTTCTCGAAACACACATTCAAGTAAAAAATCAAACAAGCCATTGTTGCTACAAGAGTAAGATGCAGGCAATGTAATCCATCTCATATTATATCTGATAGGTCAATTACAATTGAAAGTACTACCAGACATGATTACACCTCAAGAACTTACAGATTACTTGGAAAAGCTGTTAGTACTGATGACAATGAAAGTATCCTTTTAATCTTCCTTCCATTTAGGTTCATCATGGACATCCATCCAACATCTGTAGATACAGGTCACTGTAAGTTATTATACAGCTATAAGATACCTACATTAAAACAAACACAATAGACACTGCATTAGTGAAAACACCAGGTGGAGAATGGATTGAATATGATGACAATAATGTAAATACTAACTACGATTACAACAGAAATATAGATTACATTTCAGTGAGTAAAGATAATGAAAACAATGCATCATTATGATTACCTCTTAGAGAAATGTATGTCTAGCTATATACAAGTCTGATGACTCTGAGGTTAGCATGCAATTATTGTATATCACATAATACATATTGTAATTCATTTTGCTAACTATAGACTGTATTAAAAGTGATTGATTGTCCACCAATTTTAACATGGAGCGAAGTCAGTCTGTTGTTAAAATGTGCATACTTTACTGTTATAATATTTCTATCAGAGTCCACTTGCTGTTGTTAAAGAAGACAAGGAAATATTAAGTGCATTGCTAGCAAAGAATTTATTCTATATATTTGAATAAAGGACTGGAAAGAGATTAAGGCACCATACAATACTTTACAGCCAGGAGTGTGGCTAACTGCAAAAGCAAACAGTGTATATATTATGTATAAATATATATATGTATATATAATCAGTATATATAATAGTATATACTTGTGTAGGTGATAATGAATTACTTAATATTGTTAGCAAAAGATGTAAGTCAAATCATTTTACATGCACGTCACAGAAATTGTTAAAACAAGAGAAACATAGCCATTGTCAACTCCACATTCCTTCCATTATTAAGAGCAAGAGGCTTTAGTGGTGTTATAAAATATGTAAGGCTTTTACAATTTTAACAAAGTATGAAAAGTAATAAATTATAGGGCAAAAATCTGTTAGAGAAAGACATGATCATATTTCCTATTCATTGTCCGCAACATTGGATTCTCATCGTCAGTGCCTTAATCAACACAATATATGTTTGGGATACATTACATAGGTTGTTGATGTAAATGATAAGGTCATATATGAAGTTGATTCATATCATAATAGTCGGCCTCATTTAATAAATAGCATATGGTAAGAAATTATTACATAAGATAACATTTAAAAAAAACATAGGCTATATTTGTGTACATTGTCAAAGTTTAAACTATCCGTTAGTAAGTGGAGATACTATCATTCCAAAGTACATTACACATCCGCAAATGTACTTTTATGGTACTTATATACACACAGATGTGCAACAGTGGACACATGCCATGACATCTACAGAAATGTATATATATGTAAGGTATGTGAAAAGCATAGCTAAGATTTAACATTTACATTAGTCAATTAAACTTAACAGTATGTGGCAAGTTATCTCAGATTATCATATGATGAGGATGATTTTGAGGTAGAGACTGTTTATTACATGTTGACATTATTTTTTAAAAATAGCTGACAACTTACAAGAAATGGATCCTTAAAATTAGGTATGCTGTTCATGAAATGAGTACACTCATTATACATTAATACATTGCCTGTTAATATCTAGCTGTTCAGTAGCAGAAGTGCATATGGAAAATGTTCCACCAGATTATATAGAAACCATCAAAACTTATGTCAACTCAGGTACATAATAAATTACATAAATACTGAGTGATTATAATTTCAATCTTTGGTAACTTTAGGCTGGGATGGAGACAATGAAGTTAATTATATAATGGATCGTAAGCATACTGTTCTATAAATTATATGTTGTGATTGATATTTAGTAGAAGATTTAGAGGACAATGACATACTACTTCCATCATTTACATCTGAACCAGTAATAGATAAGGATGATATATTTTGTACTGAACAAAAATGGGGCAAGGAATTTTACCTTAAAAGTTATCCAAACTTCAGACGTGACAAATCAGATCAGTATGTTTTTCATATATGTGAATACTATAGATAATATTCTATCATTGTATCAGTGACTGCATATTTACAAGAGGGTTCATTAGAACAACAATCAAAGCAAATGAAGTATGTTTACAAATATCATATAAAATTCATGTTTTTATGATACAAAATAGCACACAATCAGACAACTATTAAATGGAGAATGTTATAGTGACTTTGTTAAAGTAAAGTATGTGGATGATGATTGGCCAATTGACCTTGATGATATGGTGAGAATATCAGTCTAACAAACAATTACTTCATACAGTTTCATGTAGGTAATGGAAATTAATTACTATTTACTTGCTTTGGCGAGTGATTGTCTAAAAAACCTGTTTTCTATTTAAATGATTTTATGAAATCAATTGTCTGGCCACAGGTAATTCCAGATAATAAGTCATAAGCTGTAACCTCATTGAATTATACTTACAGATTCTCACTTTGTCAATAACAGAGAAATTTCACTTTTCACATGAAAAGGCAGTTAAGTGCCTCGTACAAAGACAGGTTCCCTGTATCCAAACACAAAGTTCATGATTTTAAGTTATTAACTTGAACTCTATTGTAGTGATAGAAGTGACATATTGCTGTATTTTAATATGTATCTGATAGTCATATTGATCAAATTTGTACTCAAATGCTTTGAAAGAAAGTCAGAAATTTGAATATTAATTGAAAACCCTGAAGTTATATTGGACTTACAAACCAATCTTAAGCCAATAAGAGTCTCATATCCTACAACATAAGCACTTGATGCACAATCAATAATGCTTTGAGCAGAGTATACTACACTAATGTTTGCTATTGCTGCCTAGGCATCAATACAAAAACACTGACCTTCAGAGATCTTTCAGTGCAGTCTCATATCCAAAATAATACAAATTTCCTTGTAGCATTGTCATGTGGTGATGAGACATTAATTAGGCATTAATTAGGCTTCTGCAGCAGCAAATACTGCGGTTTTAAGATCCACCTACAGGAATGTGCTGCTAACTTCAACAGAGTTGCTCACCCTCTCCCAAGGTATTATACGAGACTATCTTCAATTTCCTTTAATAAGAACAATACGGTCAAGAATATTAAAACGACGAGTTCAACTATAATATTATAGTCTCGCGTTGCCAGCCCCTCCCTCTCAGAATTTTAATTTGTGGTTGGATCAGCCAAATACACTAGGCCAACGGTATGGTTACTTCGGAAGACTCAATTACTTGTAAAACCTGACTTCAACTCTGAGGCAAAGAGGGTCTCTGCTGGTTCTGGGATACAGGTCAGTTCAGATAGATTTGAATATCTTGGAGGTACTTAGCCTATTGGATCTCACAACTCCATAAGACAAATTGCTAAAAATAAGATTAGTCTTTGGTGTGAAGAGTTTAACTCCCTGAACTTCATCGCTACGTCCCATCCTCATGGGATACAGAAACCGGCTATGTTTGCATTAGGACAATTTTTTTTCTCAAATTCGATTTGTGGCCCCTTCATTGAACTTATTAACAACCAATCAACATCTGCAAACCCAGTGAACTGTAGCTGGAAACAACTCTGGATGAAAACCTTCATTCAAAGAAAAAAGAGGAAGTATAAAAAGGATAATGCAGCTTTTTCTTTATAACAAACTAGGCCTATGGATCTTTTCTAATGAAAACGGTGGGTCCATCTGGCTCTCAGTTTTACCAATCAAATCTCATGGATTCACACTACGTAAGACAGCTTTTCTGGATGCATGATATCTCCACTATGGTTGGTCCTTTAAGAATTCTCCTTCACATTATAATTGTGGCCAACCCTTTACAACTGAGCATGTGCTGTCTTGTTCAATGGGGGGTTCCCTCTATAAGACAGAACGAAATATGCAACATTACTGCCTCCTTCCTTTCTGAAGTGTGTTACAATGTGTCGATAGAGCCAAGTCTGCAACAACTATCGGGAGAACAGATAGATTACAACATAGCAAATACCAGCCCTTATGCTACCTTGACATTGCAGGAAATGTGGTATGGGTGGCCGGTTTGAGAGATATTTTTTTGATGTACAGATGTTAATCGTTTTGTCCCTTTAGACTGTCTCGCTCCACTCGTAGCTGTGTATTGTTGACATGAGGATGATAAAATGCAACAATGTGACCAACGGGTACTTGAGATAGAACATTCTACCTTCATCCTACTGATTCTCTCAACTTGTGGACGGATAGGCAAATGTGCAACATCATTCTATAGCATCTCTTCTAAGTGACAAAAGTGAGACATCCTATAATAAGACCATCGAACAGATTTGATGAAAACTGAATTTTGCTCTATTGCATTCCTCTATTCTCTACATAAGGGGCAGCAGTTTCTCCAAATCGAAGCCAATTAAAGAGTCTTCAATAGACCTTTAAGTCAGTTAAGGCATATTTTAATAGCTAACTGAGATATAATGATCATTATTGTTATTGTTAATTGTTGTTATTATTATAATTTCAGGATGCATTATGTCTCTGCCTATGGCTGGTCCAATTTTTAAAAAATAATATTATTATTGTCATTGTTACCATTGTTGTTCTTTTTATTATTACTATTATCATTATTATTATCATAGCTATTACTATTATTATTATTTTTATCATCATTATTATTGTTATTATCATTATTAAGTATTACTATTATCAGCAATATAATACGATATGATTACAATAGCCTTAAACCCTAATTTGCCAGCATCAAGCCTTAAGATTTCTATTGCAAACCGTAATTGATCCGTCATCTATATGAGTAAAAATTGCGAATGGAGTATGTACTGAAGTTTTGGCACAATAGATTTATGAGAAAAATGACATGATCCTAATTGGTACGATTACTACAGACTTAAATCCTAATTGCCAAGGATAAAGTCAGAGATGGCTATGGCATTCCTTATACCTTATTTAATTTGCTTGAAAATTTGCAATGAAGTAGATATTGAAGTTCAGGCACAAGGTATCTTTGGAAAGTGATGTTAGTTACCAATTAACTTGAGAAAAATGACATCATCCTAACTGGCATGATAACAACGGACTTACAGCCTAGTCATCAAGCATAAAGCCTTTAACAAGTCTATGGCAGTCCTTAACTCAAAGTATACAATACTTTGATAAAAAAGGTAAGCTTGATCAACTATTGAACAGACTTCAAACTCTTGGTATGACAGATGCCATGAAGTCTCATCAGAATAGTATGAAATCCTTTTCACTGCTCCTTCACACCCCCTACTGAATTGATTCCAGGTATTGATTGAATAGAAAAGTCAATAGTACATGTACTATGTGGTAATGTGTTTGCTCTTTTATTTCTAATAGTGAGTATCAAGTCACTGTTTCAAAACCAAGTTCGCTACCCTGAGAAATCAAGTCATAGAAAGGAGAAAGACATGTCAACGTACACACTTTTTGGTGACTATTTAGAGGATTACAAAAGTAAGTAATCCAGCAACCTTGTATCCAACAGCCACTACATGTACTTTTCACTTTCTCACTTACTCTACCAACACAATACTACAATGACTATAATAAATTTAAACTCAAGCTGTGTTATCTTTGTATGCTGCAACTTGATAAGGATGGATGGATTGAAAGCAGAGACAAATTTGAGAAGGAATAGAGATGATTTAAGAGAATCTATTCCTCGAGATATGTATGCACTAAGAAGGCTCTTATAAGGGAGCTGACCATTTATATGTATACACCTAGAATTGCTGGTTCCTAACCGCTGGGACTTCACTCCTATAACTGGAGTAGTCCATCAACTTATTGTTCAATTAACTACTGACTAGCAATGAAGGTGATTACTTTGGGTGTGAGAGGCCATGGTCGACCACCTTTAGACATATGTGAGGATTAAGTTAGATTCTTGGATTTAAATAAACTTAGATTGCAGCACTGATAGGTTACTCTACACATATGATTCAAAGAAGGCTAACAGAATTTGGAATTGAATGTAATTGATTCAGTGAAATAACTAATCAACATTTGCATGACCTGGTTAACGAGATTGTAACATGCTTACCTGCTTGTGGTATACGATCAATACAGACCCTGCTTAAAGTTAATGGTGAGATATTGCAAAGAGAAAGAGTAAAAGAGTCTATTCATTGTGTTGACCCCTTGGGATTTGAAACTAGGCTACATAAAACTTTTCATTGTCAGCAATATAATGTTGGCACATTGATGGATATCACAAAGTTATGAGGCGGCTATTAGTAATACATGAAGGAATAGATGGATATAGCCGAGTTCCAGTTTACTTAAAAGTAGCCTCTATTAACAAAGCTGTGATTGTTTTTAATGCATTTCTGCAAGGTGTCAAGTGTTATGGATTACCATCTCATGTACATTCGGAGTGTGGAGGAGAAAATGTTCTAGTTGGACACTTCATGCTTGAGCATTTCAAGAAAGGTCTGAAGAGAGGAAGTTTCATCTGTGGTTGAAGTGTCAACAACCAAAGAATAGAACGTTTATGGAGAGAAGGTTGCATTAGATTCTATTACTTCCTGTTCTATTCTCTGGAAGAAGTAGGTCTATTAGATTCAGTTAGTGAAGTTGATATATGTGCCCTCGACTTTGTTTATCTACCAATTATACAATCTCAAGTGGACATGTTTCGTGAGGCATGGTGTAATCATCCCCTACGTACAGCACACAACCGAACACCACATCAGCTATGGATTCTCAGAATGGCTCAAGCTAGGATGGAAACACCAACTAGCAGGGCAATACTAGGAGTTACTGGAATTACTGAAGTATGTACATTTTGTAATCAGTGTCATGTTATACAATACGTGTGTTAGTCCATGTAATTTACAAGGCATAATATTAACTATAGTCATGACATCAGTTAGAACAAGTTCCTTTCTCCGTGATATAATCATTAGTTATAGCTTTCTGTAGCCCAAAAGCCACAAAAAAACAACTAAGGACCTGAATTTCCAAAACGTTCTGGGAAAGCATTCCTACTTGTGACCAATTGTACCCCTCCCTCCATCAAGGCATATATAAATTCTATAATAAACCCTGCTTAGTTTGTAAGTGTAGTACCAAATGTGCCGTTAGTACACAATTTGTTCTCTTGTTTTCTCCATTTGACTACATCCAGCAAAGGATTTTAAATCTATAACATTATACCAGGTGTAAAGTTAGATTAGCATTATTTATAGACTTGTTAATTGTTGTCTTAGATGATAGATGCTGTCAGCAACGAGCAGATCCAAGTCCAATCCATGGATGCGATAGAAGAATAATTCTATTACTTCCTGTTCTATACACTGGAAGAAGTATGTCTATTAGATTCAGTTAGTGAAGTTGATATATGTGCCCTCAACTTTGTTTATCTACAAATTATACAATCTCAAGTGGACATGTTTCATGAGGCATGGTGTAATCATCCTCTACGCACAGCACACAACCAAACACCACATCAGCTATGGGTTCTCAAAATGGCTCAAGCTAGGATGGAAACACCACAAACAGTTACAGAAACATTTTCCCCTTTTTTTGAAAATATGAATCCCTTCTAAAATATAAACAGATTGAATGTAAAATAAAAAAAATTACCAAAAATTTATCAGAAGTATACAAGCATTAGATAGACAATACTATCAAAAAACATAAAATAAAATCAACATAAAATGAATACAATGAGCATAAGATAAACTATCAAGAACATAAATATATATTGAATGTAACATTAATCAAACTACACCAAACCCACCATGACAAGTAAAGGCCTGATCAATTTTGAGCTTAAATTGATTATAGTCATTGTAGTATCATGTATGTAGAGTGAGTGAGAAAGTACATGTAGAGGCTGTTGGATAAACTGCATTGTGACTGAATGACAGGGTTGGATCTATATCAAACCCGAATGGAGGTACAGCTGATGAACCAGTAAAGAAACACAGAATGTCCTTTAAGGAAACTTCATTACTCCCACCTGTAAGGAATGTAAAAGTATATTGGAAGTATCTAAACGGTGCATGCAAATTTTATAACTAATTTTAGTGAATGTATACATTAAGTGACTAATGAAATGATATCAAAGAAATCACTAAAACAATAGAGGCTGAAAGCTACCTCAATTATGTAATTACTTAGTGAGCTATAAACTACAAGGCCAACCCCATCACCAGAAAATATTGACATTGGCAAATGAATACAATACAAGGTTGTAGTTTTATTTTTAATAAATAGGATGACTAAACTACTTACTTTTGCAATCCTCTAAATAGTCACCAAAAAGTATGTACGTTGACATGTCTTTCTCCTTTCTATGACTTGAACTCTCAGAGTAGTGAACTCGGTTTTGAAACAGTGACTAGATACTCACTATTAGAAATAAAAGAGCAAACCATTATCACAAAGTACATGCACTATCGACTTTTCTATTCAATCAATACCTGGAGTCAATTCAGTAGGGTATGAAGGAGCAGTGAAGAGGGGTTCTAGACTATTCGGGTGAGACTTCATGGCATCTGCCACACCAAGAGTTTATAGACCATTCAATAGTTGATCAAGCTCAGCTTTTGATTGAAGTATTGTATAGTACATTGTGATACTATGGACTAAGGTAGAACGATCTTCAAGTGTCAATGTTGTGGGACTCTTGTTGAACCCACAGTAGGACAGTATTTCTATTGCATCCATGGATTGGACTTGGATCTGCTCGTTGCTGACAGCATCTATCATCTAAGACAACAATTAACAAGTCTATAAATAACAGAGATAGGAAAAGTGTCTCTAACTGCTAAGAAGTAGGAAAATTGCAAACAAATTATAAAGTTTTATTGTGGGAATAGTACTGTCATTCTTCTTTTAACATAAGTTCAGGTTAGTTCAGTAAATCTAAGCTGAATACACTCTTAAATTAGAAGTACCTATAACATAGTCATCATGACTTATTTACCTTGCTTACTAACAGATTGATGTCATAATCAGGTATAATAGTATAGTCAATAGTGATTTCGTTTAGCTCCTTGCCACAAAGGTAATCGTAAACCCCTTTACAGATATAAGGATAGCCTGATCCTTCCTTGACTAAGAGATACAGATATCAAATATACTAATTTCATTTCTGTTGAACTTTAGACTTAAGAGAAAAGAGAGCGTGATAGAGAGAACACATCAGTTGTGTAGGTAGCAGGTAGGGGGACCAGTTGTGATAAAAATAGTAGGAGACCCAGCATCATTCATAGCTGACAAAAAGAGGAAGTAAATAATAAATGGATGGATTAATGGATAGGTAGAAAATTGCTAAAAACATGCACAAATATAATAATTACTTTTCATATTTCTCAGTCTCCAATGTTGTGATGTGATATGTTTTTACCAGTTTGATAGACATTCTATTGTTAGGAAGCAAATCGCTCCCCAGTTTGAATATTTTCACTTTGATTTCCCATAACTCCCTCTACCCACTTAAAGAACAAGACTCAGGGAGCAACAAAGGACTACACACATGAGTATCAAGTAGATCATTTAACAAAACCACTATAAAAAGAGAACAGAACAATCATTAACAAAGCACTCATTAATAAAACATTCATTAGTAAATCTATTTATCTGTTTGTGAATCCATATGTTCACCTGTCTTTACATTAGTCTATCTACTCATCCATCCATTGACTTCAATGATATGTCCATTACTCTGTCATTCATTTGTCATCTATTGTTACACTCCTTTATCCATCTATTCATTATATACCTGGTTTGTTCTTTGACATACTTCTCCTATTACTATTAATGACATTATTACAAAGCAATAGTAGACTATCATTCATTGTAATAATACTAGAACATCTAAAGAGAAAGAAAGAGTCAAACATTCATAGTATATGTGAGGACAAACCTGTTATGTAACTAGACCTCCACATGAAGAGGCAGCACTCTTATAACCAACCAAAAGAAATCCTCCATTAAACTTGGTATAACAGGAATAGAGAAAGTAAAACGACTACTTGTGTTACTTCAAAGAGTGTCATAGTTACTATCAGCTGCCAGTACTATTGCTCGCGCTCCTCATGTTGCTACATTATGGGACTAAGAGTGAGGATCTTGGTGTTGTTGACAAAGAATACTTCTTTTTTGTTTATGCTTCTTTGGTAAGAGGAATGGAGGAGGAGAAAAGAGTGAGCTACAGGATCCTGTTGAGTGTCTCTATTAAAGAGAGGTCAAAAGGGAGACTGAATTAAGTGGCAACGAGCCGGACAGTGTGAGGTAGAAGTAACCATTATTTGCTTTGTTGATGTTGTAGCATGGTAATAATCATTGCTTTTTATAAGTGCTGTAATGGATGGATGAATGGATAAATGGCAAATGAATGAATGGATGGATGAATAGATGAATGGACGAATGATTGAATGGATGGATGAATAAATGACAAGGCTAATATCAAACTAACCAATAGAATTTGAAGCATACAATCTTGAGCATCAAACACAAAGTTGATTTGTTCTTGGTTGAAAGTACAATTTCCAAACTTTCCAGAACATCCTTGTACATGAGATGATATGGGTTATAAACGAATTGAAAGGATGGGCTCTCCTATGACAAGAAAACAAGAGAGCAATTCATCTTATACTAACCATTATGAGTAATTTTAAGACTTGTTTTACCTATTGTATGTACATTGTATAATAAACAATAGAGGAAGACAAAGACAAAAAGATCTTCTTCATTATCTGTGTCATCTAGTTTGAGGGTAAATGTCATGGAGTAGATGACTTTGTTGTAAGTGGAAGTAATTGGAGGGACTCTCTATCATCATGTATAATAGTTGACTAAAAGGAAATGAACGGATAGATGGATGAATGAATGGACTAATCATTTAATAAATGAACAGACAAACAGCTCACATCTTTCTCATTATGTATTTTTGTGTGATGTTTCAAATGTTAAAAGTATCTGCCCATACATTTAATTCAAAATAAAATTTAAATATACTCAATTATTAAACTTTTTATAAATTATTAAGTTTAATAATAGGTAATTTATTTTAAATTATCATTTTATTGTATAGTTAATTGATAGCTGTTATTGCTAGTCAATAATTCTTTCTCACCTTCTATAAATGCTGACAAAGTGTATGCTGTAACTTGAAAAAGGTAAGAAAGATAGAGAAGGAAGTAGAGTAGGTATTGAACCAGCAGAATATTGTTCTAGAAAACTTGTTAGGACCTCAATATCGACAGAATGGATCTACACAAAGAGAAAAAATGGTTAAATAAATGAATAGTCTGTTGATGAATTGAAGAGGTGAATAGATGCTGAAAGGATGGATGCATGAATACAAGAGGTGGAGGAGTTGCTAGTTTACCTTATAAGGAATGTCCAATACTTTTTCTCCAACAAGATATTGAAGACCAGATGGTGCAGCAAGAACAGTCTGATTATTGTGGCTCCACCCACAATATCAGACCAATCTTTGTTAAAATAGATACATAAATTTTTGATTCAAATTTGTAATGGACAAATAGCAAAAATAAATTAGTGTGTGTTAATGGTTGCTAGGTAACAAATATCTTTAATATTATTATTATTATTGAGTCATTTCAGAGCAGTTCTGCAATATAAAATTAATAATAATGTGACATCTGTTGTGATAATAACAGTAGACTGATTGAGGCCCTGAAAATGTTGGATGTCTTTTTCATTTTGGAAGTCTCTAACAAATGGATAAGAAGCTTCAAATGAGAATGTCACCACCAGTGAACAGCTAAAGTCAATAAGAGGCCAGGGCTATAAAAGAATGAATGAATGCATTGATTGAATGAATGAATAAATAGGTGGATAAATGGATCAATAGACTGATGAATGGATACATGAAATAAAAATGGATGGATAGATTCATGGAATGGACATTAAAAACTCACTAGTGGAACATTGCATTCAATAGTAACATTTGATTGCATTGGATACATCATAACCACTTCAATTTCAGAATCTAGACAAAGGACTGTCAAATTTATATATTTTATGTGAGAGACTTACTCTAGTAATTTTCATAGTAGACTATAAAGAACCCATCTTGAATACAACATCCTATTACACTATCAACGAATGAGTGGATAGATGAATGAAGCAGTACTATAGACCATAAAAGTGAAGCTTTGACAGCACTTCCATGATAGATGATTTGTGTCTGAGGAACAAAGGGATCCTCGTATGAAAGATCCAAACAAACCACACACCCTATTTGTTGTTTCCAAGCTGATTGTCTAAATTATCAGAGTAGGATACATGTATACATGAATACACATATATATGTATTTTCTTATTGTTCATTTTAGGAGCCATAAGAGAATCATTAGAGAAAAACTTATTCGTAAAAGGAATAAAGGAAAATGGTTTCTGAAATTTCACAAAAATGTGTCTATGATAATCCATTTCTGGAATCTCTTTTGTCCTTAAGATTTATACTGAGGTTAGAACAATAATACATTTACATGTGAATTTAGTAGCATGCACACCAATTAGATACTTACTAGCAATCAAAGGGCAGATGGGCTAATGTCAGATGGCAAGTCTTACAAGGACCATCCTTTGTTTTCTATTATTTCCACTGTTTTGGAAATTATGTTATATGATGATAACCTTGAAGTATGCAATACTCTTTTCTCCAGAACCAAAATTCATAAACTATTTACTTATTTAATCTCTTGATCAATGTAACATTAACATTCACAAACCTTTTTTTATTGTACTGTAGCTGTATTCTTGGTAATATACCTTCAATATATCATTCAACAATCATCAATACAACTGTTTGCTGTCACTAAATCTTCATTACTTTTAAAGTATAGCCTACAGAAAGTATTGGCACTATTATGAGCATTATTTAGATGTTAGAAAAGGTAAACACTTCTTAAATGTGTAGCATTATGAAGTAAATATAGGATGGAGTTGACTTTATCTAATTTAGAAATGCTGATATCAGACATACTACAAACAGGCACAACATGATTTTTAACAATGATATCTGATTGTACACTGATACTGACATCTGATTTACTCATCTTGATACCTGATTTAGAAATGCTGATATCTGACCATTTATTTGCTGTGCATTCATCTAAAATACATTTACAAATTCCATTTCTTAAAAGATTAGGAGGATGTTTATAATGTTGTCAAAACTGTCTAACAAGTCATACAGGTTTAGATTTTCATGAAGATTTGTCCTCCCTCATATAATATTCAAAACCATTCTGATATGAAAATATATGTAAATCAGTGGACATGTACAATAACACTCCTGGAAAAGAGATTAGATGCCTAATGATAAATTTAACAGCTATGACAGATATCAGTTTAAATGATATATAAATATATATACAAATGTAAAGTAAAGGAGTGTTGAAACTTGTATTGTAATGTGACAATTATTTCAATTTGTATAGTACAATGTAAATATTTATAACAAACAAAAACATATGTAGTATGTTCACTCTTTTATTATTATTTGTAATTAGTGTACTTTTTAATTAATGAATTAATAAAGACAACATATATGCAATATTATATGACTCCACCTACCTCATAACTAGGAAGAGGTTGTCTCGAGCATTCAATAGAAGGGTTTTCTAGTATTCAAGGTAACTAATGAGGATGTTCTCACAAATTATACTTTGCCATATCACATCTTCTGAGATCTAAATGGACAGATAATAATATAATAATATGATAATAATATGATAATAGATAATATGAATAAGATAATAATATGAATGGATAAATGATAAAGGACAATGGATGGATAGTCTGTGATTGTCATAGTAAACTAATCAGTGAATATATGCAATAAGATAATTCACTATGATATCTATTATGATTAGATCTGCTTTCTAAACAATGACTACACAAGTTAAAGGAAATCTTTTCATACAATTTATGATTAGGTTTGCTTTCTAACAGTCACCACTACACATATATGACTAATATACTAGGAGGTGGTGGCTAGCATGCACGAGATTGTTAACCTATTTGACCTAATCCCTAGTTTGCAATAGATGTGGTACTGGCTATGTCTATTTTACAAATAGTTTGCATTATTGCTGCTACAAGAGACTAATAGCTCACTTGATCTTTAGTGTTAATAATTTAAGCAGGTAGTAGGAGAAGTGATAAACAGTCATGAAATAATCAATATGTTCTCTTTAGTATTGATAGAGTTTAAGAATTTATTGGTTCAAAGTCATCAATTTTGTGCTTTTGCTATGACTCTATGACCTAGAAAGAGAGAGAGAGAGAGAGAGAGAGAGAGAGAGAGAGAGAGAGAGAGAGAGAGAGAGAGAGATCCACATGAAATTGTAATCATTTAAAGATTAATACATAACTCTCTCTCTCTCTCTCTCTCTGATTTATTAACATTTCTTGAACTATTGACGTATAATAGGATCAGGTGATTTGGGAAATGGAGGAGATAGGCTATTGTAGAAAGATTTCAACTCAGGTTGACAAGGTTATTGTAGCATAGGATGAGATGATTACAACTAATACAAGAAAAATACAAGAAAAGTCTATCCATCCATTGATTGACCCATCCATCCATTCAATCCATCTTCCTCATCATTACATTATTTGATGCAGGAGCACTCTCATTTATTAAAATGGAAGCATTCTCTAAAGTATTACAGTATTTTACAGCATGAGAGGTGTTTGTCAGTAGTTCCAGATGAGCAGCAGGTAAGAAAGAATAGATGTTTGTTTCAGTTTGTTTCTTGAATATACTAATTTCATTTCTGTTAAAGTAGACTTTAGAGAAAAGAGAGCGTGATAGAGAGAACACATCAGTTGTGTAGGTAGCAGGTAGGGGGACCAGTTGTGATAAAAATAGTAGGAGACCCAGCGTCATTCATAGCTGACAGACAAGCTGGTATGGTGACCAGTATTGATTCTTCAAGGGTTGGGGAATCAGAGAGAATTGGAGGAGGGAGAAGAATGGGTAAAGGAGAAAGGACAGTCTCCATGGGTGAAAAAAGACTGGCAGATATGAGTACCATACCTATGAATGGATGGATCACTAGAGTGAATGTACAGATTAATAGAGTGATACATATTGTTATGAATGTTATGAATGTTAATCATTGCCATGTACATTAAATCCTCCTTCAACTTGACATAGTAACTCAAATATCCTGTAATACAAGTATTAATAACTGGTCCGTCCAGTTTGTGTCATGCTTGTGATTCACCTCCATCTAATGTGCATCATGTCTTACATAAACATCCATACAGCTATTAATGGCAAACACATCTTAAGCATTATGAGTAATTTTAAGACCTGTTTTACCTATTGTATATACATTGTATAACAAACAATAGAGGAAGACAAAGACAGTAAGACAAAAGGAGGATGTAAATAATAAATGGATGGATTGATGGATAGGTAGAAAATTGTTAAGAACATGCACAAATATAATAATTACTTTTCATATGTCTTAGTTTTCAATGTTGTGGTGTGATATGTTTTTACCAGTTTGATGGACATTCTATTTTTGTGGAACGAATCGCTCCCCAGTTTGAATATTTTTACTTTGATTTCCCATAACTCCCTCTACCCACTTATCAGAACAAGACTCAGGAAGCAACAAAGGACTACACACATGAGTATCAAGTAGATCATTTACAAAAATCACTAAAAAAAGAGGACAGAACAATCATTAACAAAGCACTCATTAATAAAACATTCATTAGTAAATCTGATAGTGAATCCATATGTTCACCTGTCTACTCATCTGTCCATTGACTTCATTGATATGTTTATTACTCTGTTATTCATTTGTCATCTATTGTTACCCTCTATCTATCTATTCATTAAATATACCTGGTTTGTTCTTTGACATACTTCTCCTATTACTATTAATGACATTATTACAAAGCAATAGTAGACTATCATTCATTGTAATATTACTAGAACATCTAAAGAGAAAGAAAGAGTCAAACAGTTTTTGTAAATACATAAAATAAATAATTAATGATTTCACTAATAATTATTCATATTCCATAATAACATTCATAGTATATGTGAAGACAAACCTGTTATGTAAGTAGACCTCCACATGAAGAGGCAGCACTCTTATAACCAACTAAAAGAAATCCTCCATTAAACTTGGTATAACAGGAATAGAGAAAGTAAAACGACTACTTGTGTTACTTTAAAGAGTGTCATAGTTACTATCAGCTGCCAGTACTATTGCTCGCGCTTCTCATGTTGCTACATTATGGGACTAAGAGTGAGGATCTTAGTGTTGTTGACCAGGAGATACTTCTTTTGTGTTTATGCTTCTTTGATGAGTAGAATGGAGGAGGAGAAAAGGGTGAGCTACAGGGTCCTGTTGAGTGTCTCTATTAAAGAGAAGTCAAAAGGGAGACTGAATTAATTATCTTGTTCTGCATTATCTTCAATGGAGTTATATTTTAATGTGTAACTCAAATGTAGAAATAAAGAGGTGTGGTTTATGTGGAGACTGGAACAGCGAGCACTTTCTGATGAAAGTGATAATAACAGTTCTAGGTCAATCGTCTCATCTTCATTATCTGTGTCATCTAGTTTGAGGGTAAAAATCTTGGAGTAGGGGACTTTTTTGTAAGTGGAAGTAATTCGAGGGACTCTCTATCATCATGTATAATAGTTGACTAAAAGGAAATGAATAGATAGATGGATGAATGAATGGACTAATCATTTAATGAATGAACAGACCGACAGCTCACATCTTTCTCATTATGTATTTTTGTGTGATGTTCCAAATGTTAAAAGTATCTGCCCACACCTTCAATTGAATAAATACTAATTCTTGAAGAAATGATAAAAATATTTCCTTTCAAAAAGTGATGCTAATGTTTCTGTGATTTTGTCTACAAATGTGGGATGCTCGCATATTGCTATTAGCAATGGATACCATTGGAAGACAATAAGTCCCTTGAGTTGAGATTGATGGGTGGGGCATAGGAAACATGGTATAAAAATTAGAGGAAGACTCTCTTGTTCATTGTAAGCAAAACGTCACCACAACAACTTTGATCTCTCTTGAAATAACTTCCAACTCAATTATTAAACTTTTTATAAATTAAGTTTAATAATAGGTAATTTATTTTAAATTATCATTTTATTGTATAGTTAATTGATAGCTGTTATTGTTAGTCAATAATTCTTTCTCACCTTCTATAAATGCTGACAAAGTGAATGCTGTAACTTGAAAAAGGTCAAGAAAGATAGAGAAGGAAGTAGAGTAGGTATTGAACCACCAGAATATTGTTCTAGAAAACTTGTTAGGACCTCAATATCGTCAGAATGGATCTACACAAAAATATGCACTGAGAGTTGTATGAAATATATTTTTATTTCAGAATCAAAATTTAGATTCATTAATTCTTACTATTCATTACATATAATGTACTGCATCTATCACTAAAATTAATGTCTTTAGAGATTATGAATGTTTTCATTAGTAATTTTCTAAGGCACACCGATATATCTTTTGAAATAAAATTTAAACATACTCAATTATTAAACTTTTTATAAATTACTATTAATTATTAAGTTTAATAATAGGTAATTAATTTTGAATTATCATTTTTTTTATTTTATAGTCAATTGATAGCTTTATTGTTAGTCAATAATACTTTCTCACCTTCTATAAATGCTGAGAAAGTGTATGCTGTAACTTGAGACTTGGAGTAAAGTGATGAGACTTTAAACGGGTTAGTTTCCCTGTTATCAGCTGTTAAAAATAGTTGTATTTACAGTTTGAGGTCCAAAGGTCAAGAAAGATAGAGAAGGAAGTAGAGTAGGTATTGAACCAGCAGAATATTGCTCTAGAAAACTTGTTAGGACCTCAATATCGACAGAATGAATCTACACAAAAAGAGAAAAAATGGTTAAATAAATGAATAGTCTGTTAATGAATTGAAGAGGTGGATAGATGCTGGAAGGATGGATGGACACAAGAGGTGGAGGAGTTGCTAGTTTACCTTATAAGGAATGTCCAATACTTTTTCTCCAACAAGATATTGAAGACCAGATGGTGCAGCAAGAACAGTCTGATCATTGTGGCTCCACCCACAATATCAGACTAATCTATGCTAAAATAGATGCATAATTTTTTGATTCAAATTTTGAATGGACAAATAGCAAAAATAAATTTGTGTGTGTTAATGGTTGCTAGGTAACAAATACCTTTAATATTATTATTATTATTATTGAGTCATTTCAGAGCAGTTGTGCAATATAAAATTAATAATAATATGACATCTGTTGTGATAATAACAGTAGACTGATTGAGGCCATGAAAATGTTGGATGTCGTTTTCATTTTGGAAGTCTCTAACAAATGGATAAGAAGCTTCAAATGAGAATGTCACCACCAGTGAACAGCTAAAGTCAATAAGAGGCCAGGGCTATAAAAGAATGAATGAATGCATTGATTGAATGAATGAATAAATGGGTGGATGAATGGATCAATAGACTGATGAATGGATACATGAAACAGAAAATGGATTGATAGATTCATGGAATGGACATTAAACACTCACAGGTGGAATATTGCATTCAATAGTAACATTTGATTGCATTGGATACGCCATAACCACTCTAATTTCAGAATCTAGACAAAGGACTGTCAAATTGATATATTTTATGTGAGAGACTTACTCTAGTAATTTTCATAGTAGACTTTATAAAGAACCCATCTTGAATACAACATCCTATTACACTATCAACGGATGAGTGGATAGATGAATGAAGCAGTATTATAGACCATAAAAGTGAAGCTTTGACAGTACTTCCATGATAGATGATTTGTGTCTGAGGAACAAAGGGATCCTCGTATAAAAGATCCAAACAAACCACACCCCCTATTTGTTGTTTCCAAGCTGATTGTCTAAATGACCAGAGTAGGATACATGTATACATGAATACACATATATATGTATTTTCTTATTGTTCATTTTAGGAGCCACAAGAGAATGATTGGAGAAAAGCTTATTTGTAAAAGGAATAAAGGAAAATGGCTTCTGAAATTTCACCAAAAATGTGTCTATGATAATCCATTTCTGGAATCTCTTTTGTCCTTAAGATTTATACTGAGGTTAGAACAATAATACATTTACATGTGAATTTAGTAGCATGCACACCAATTAGATACTTACTAGCAATCAAAGGGCAGATGGGCTAATGTCAGATGGCAAGTCTTACAAGGACCATCCTTTGTTTTCTATTATTTCCACTGTTTTGGAAATTATGTTATATGATGATAACCTTGAAGTATGCAATCCTCTTTCCTACAGAACCAAAATTCATAAACTATTTACTTTAATCTCTTGATCAATGTAACATTAACATTCACAAACATTTTTTTATTGTACTGTAGCTGTATTCTTGGTAATATACCTTCAATATATCATTCAACAATCATCAATACAACTGTTTGCTGTCACTAAATCTTCATTACTTTTAAAGTATAGCCTACAGAAGGTATTGGCACTATTATGAGCATTATTTAGATGTTAGAAAATGTAAACACTTCTTAAATGTGTAGCATTATGAAGTAAATATAGGATGGAGTTGACTTTATCTGATTTAGAAATGCTGATATCAGACCTACTACAAACAGGCATCAATATGATTTTTAACTATGATATCTGATCGTACACTGATACTGACATCTGATTTACTCATCTTGATATCTGATATAGAAATGCTGATATCTGACCTATCAACACTGATATCATATCTACTAACATTGTTATCTAATTTACTAAGATTAATATTAAAATGATATGTACCTTTACTCCATCCATTCTTCAGCCATTACACTGGGATTAATAGCTACTTCCTATACTGATGATGGTGAATTTAAACTATCATATCCTAGTTTTCTTTGATGACTTCTGACAGACACATCTAGTTGAATCTGTGACATTGTCTCACTATCTAGTCTACCCTTGTCTGATCTTGATGTGCCCATATGATGAGATAGGAAAGTTGATAGTGAGACATGGAAAAAGTTCATTTTTATTGACTAGCAGCATATAAAGGGTGAAAGAGATTGATTTGTGGGTGTAGTCATCTTCTCCTGGTACAATGGGAATAGCTAAAATAATGACATGATAGTTCTCTTGTATCATGCAAATTATACGAGAGAGTTTCGGTATGGTCATTGGTTCAATTACAGACTGTGCTAGGTCAATCATGAGATTAATGTCCCATAATGTTGGAGATAAGTCACTCCTATCTTTGTTGGACTGGACAAGTTCTAACATTTCATACAAATTACAATGTGTTAGTATGTGTGTTTATAAAATGACTACATTCTCACTGATAAAGAGACATCTGTAAATGAAAAGAGATTGATATCTGTTTGTTTGTTTGTTGTCTGTCTGTCCTTTTATTTGTCGTGCATTCATCTAAAATACTTTTACAAATTCCATTTCTTATAGATTAGGAGGATGTTTATAATGTTGCCAAAACTGTCTAACAAGTCATACAGGTTTAGATTTCCATGAAGTTTTGTCCTCCCTCATATAATATTCAAAACCATTCTGATATGAAAATATATGTAAATCAGTGAACATGTACAATAACACTCCTGGAAAAGAGATTAGATATCTAATGATAAGATAATATAACAACTATGACAGATATCAGTTTAAATGATATATAAATATATATACAAATGTAAAGTAAAGGAGTGTTGAAACTTGTATTGTAATGTGACAATTATTTCAATTTGTATAGTACAATGTAAATATTTATAACAAACAAAAACATATGTAGTATGTTCACTCTTTTATTATTATTTGTAATTAGTATACTTTTTAATTAATGAATTAATAAAGACAACATATATGCAATATTATATGACTCCACCTACCTCATAACTAGGAAGAGGTTGTCTCGAGCATTCAATAGAAGGGTTTTCTAGTATTCAAGGTAACTAATGAGGATGTTCTCACAAATTATACTTTGCCATATCACATCTTCTGAGATCTAAATGGACAGATAATAATATAATAATATGATAATAATATGATAATAGATAATATGAATAAGATAATAATATGAATGGATAAATGATAAAGGACAATGGATGGATAGTCTGTGATTGTCATAGTAAACTAATCAGTGAATATATGCAATAAGATAATTCACTATGATATCTATTATGATTAGATCTGCTTTCTAAACAATGACTACACAAGTTAAAGGAAATCTTTTCATACATTTTATGATTAGGTTTGCTTTCTAACAGTCACCACTACACATATATGACTAATATACTAGGAGGTGGTGGCTAGCATGCACGAGATTGTTAACCTATTTGACCTAATCCCTAGTTTGCAATAGATGTGGTACTGGCTATGTCTATTTTACAAATAGTTTGCATTATTGCTGCTACAAGAGACTAATAGCTCACTTGATCTTTAGTGTTAATAACTTAAGTCAGGTAGTAGGAGAAGTGATAAACGGTCATGAAATAATCAATATGTTCTCTTTAGTATTGATAGAGTTTAAGAATTTATTGGTTCTAAGTCATCAATTTTGTGTTTTTGCTATGACTCAATGACTCTATGACCTAGAAAGAGAGAGAGAGAGAGAGAGAGAGAGAGAGAGACAGACAGACAGACAGACAGACAGACAGACAGAGAAAGACAGAGATCCACATGAAATAGTAATCATTTAAAGATTATTACATAACTCTCTCTCTCTCTCTCTCTCTGATTTATTAACATTTCTTGAAACTGTTGACATACAATAGGATCAGGTGATTTTGGAGATGGAGGAGAGAGGCTATTGTAGAAAGATTCCAACTCAGGTTGACAAGGTTATTGTAGCATAGGATGAGATGATTACAACTAATACAAGAAAAATACAAGAAAAGTCTATCCATCCATTGATTGACCCATCCATCCATTCAATCCATCTTCCTCATCATTACATTATTTGATGCAGGAGCACTCTCATTTATTAAAATGGAAGCATTCTCTAAAGTATTACAGTATTTTACAGCATGAGAGGTGTTTGTCAGTAGTTCCAGATGAGCAGCAGGTAAGAAAGAATAGATATTTGTTTCTTGAAGATACTAATTTGATTTCTGTTAAAGTAGACTTAAGAGAAAAGAGAGCGTGATAGAGAGAACACATCAGTTGTGTAGGTAGCAGGTAGGGGGACCAGTTGTGATGAAAATAGTAGGAGACCCAGCGTCATTCATAGCTGATAGACAAGCTGGTATGGTGACCAGTATTGATTCTTCAAGGGTTGGGGAATCAGAGAGAAATGGAAGAGGGAGAAGAATGGGTAAAGGAGAAAGGACAGTCTCCATGGGTGAAAAAAAAGACTGGCAGATATGAGTACCATACCTATGAATGGATGGATCACTAGAGTGAACGTACAGATTAATAGAGTGATACATATTGTTATGAATGTTATGAATGTTAATCATTGCCATGTACATTAAATCCTCCTTCAACTTGACATAGTAACTCAAACATCCTGTAATACAAGTATTAATAACTGGTCCGTCCAGTTTGGGTCATGCTTGAGATTCACCTCCATCTAATGTGCATCATATTTTACATAAACATCCATACAGCTATTAATGGCAAACACATCTTAAGCATTATGAGTAATTTTAAGACCTGTTTTACCTATTGTATATACATTGTATAACAAACAATAGAGGAAGACAAAGACAGAAAGACAAAATAAGGATGTAAATAATAAATGGATGGATTGATGGATAGGTAGAAAATTGTTAAGAACATGCACAAATATAATAATTACTTTTCATATTTCTTAGTTTTCAATGTTGTGGTGTGATATGTTTTTACCAGTTTGATGGACATTCTATTTTTGTGGAACAAATCGCTCCCCAGTTTGAATATTTTTACTTTGATTTCCCATAACTCCCTCTACCTACTTATCAGAACAAGACTCAGGAAGCAACAAAGGACTACACACATGAGTATCAAGTAGATCATTTACAAACATCACTAAAAAAAGAGAACAGAACAATCATTAACAAAGCACTCATTAATAAAACATTCATTAGTAAATCTATTTATCTGTTTGTGAATCCATATGTTCACCTGTCTTTACATTAGTCTATCTACTAATCCGTCTATTGACTTCAATGATATGTCCATTACTCTGTCATTCATTTGTCATCTATTGTTACACTCCTTTATCCATCTATTCATTAAAAATACCTGGTTTGTTCTTTGACATACTTCTCCTGTTACTATTAATAACATTATTACAAAGCAATAGTAGACTATCATTCATTGTAATATTACTAGAACATCTAAAGAGAAAGAAAGAGTCAAACATTCATAGTGTATGTGAGGGCAAACCTGTTATGTAAGTAGACCTCCACATGAAGAGGCAGCACTCTTATAACCAACTAAAAGAAATCCTCCATTAAACTTGGTATAACAGGAATAGAGAAAGTAAAACGACTACTTGTGTTACTTCAAAGAGTGTCATAGTTACTATCAGCTGCCAGTACTATTGCTCGCGCTCCTCATGTTGCTAAGAGGAATGGAGGAGGAGAAAAGGGTGAGCTACAGGATCCTGTTGAGTGTCTCTATTAAAGAGAGGTCAAAAGGGAGACTGAATTAAGTGGCAACGAGCCGGACAGTGTGAGGTAGAAGTAACCATTATTTGCTTTGTTGATGTTGTAGCATGGTAATAATCATTGCTTTTTATAAGTGCTGTAATGGATGGATGAATGGATAAATGGCAAATGAATGAATGGATGGATGAATAGATGAATGGACGAATGAATGAATGGATGGATGAATGAATGACAAGGATAATATTAAACTAACCAATAGAATTTGATGCATACAATCTTGAGCATCAAACACAAAGTTGATTTGTTCTTGGTTGAAAATACAATTTCCAAACTTTCCAGAACATCCTTGTACATGAGATGATATGGATTATAAACGAGTTGAAAGGATGGGCTCTCCTATGATAGAAAAACAAGAGAGTAATTCATCTTATACTAACCATTATGAGTAATTTTAAGACCAGTTTTACCTATTGTATGTACATTGTATAATAAACAATAGAGGAAGACAAAAACAAAACGATCTTCTTCATTATCTGTGTCATCTAGTTTGAGGGGTAAATGTCTTGGAGTAGGGGACTTTGTTGTAAGTGGAAGTAATTCGAGGGACTCTCTATCATTATGTATAATAGTTGACTAAAAGGAAATGAATGGATAGATGGATGAATGAATGGACTAATCATTTAATGAATGAACAGACAGACAACTCACATCTTTCTCATTATGTATTTTTGTGTGATGTTTCAAATGTTAAAAGTATCTGCCCATACATTTAATTCGAAATAAAATTTAAATATACTCAATTATTAAACTTTTTATAAATTATTAAGTTTAATAATAGGTAATTAATTTTAAATTACCATTTTATTTTATAGTTAATTGATAGCTGTTATTGTTAGTCAATAATTCTTTCTCACCTTCTATAAACGCTGACAAAATGTATGCTGTAACTTGAAAAAGGTCAAGAAAGATAGAGAAGGAAGTAGAGTAGGTATTGAACCAGCAGAATATTGCTCTAGAAAAATTGTTAGGACCTCAATATCGACAGAATGGATCTACACAAAAATGGTTAAATAATTGAATAGTCTGTTGATGTATTGAAGAGTTGAATAGATGCTGAAAGGATGGATGCATGAATACAAGAGGTGGAGGAGTTGCTAGTTTACCTTATAAGGAATGTCCAATACTTTTTCTCCAATAAGATATTGAAGACCAGATGGTGCAGCAAGACAGTCTGATTATTGTGGCTCCACCCACAATATCAGACTAATCTATGCTAAAATAGATGCATAATTTTTTGATTCAAATTTTGAATGGACAAATAGCAAAAATAAATTTGTGTGTGTTAATGGTTGCTAGGTAACAAATATCTTTAATATTATTATTATTGAGTCATTTCAGAGCAGTTTTGCGATATAAAATTAATAATAATGTGACATCTGTTGTGATAGTAACAGTAGACTGATTGAGGCCATGAAAATGTTGGATGTCTTTTTCATTTTGGAAGTCTCTAACAAATGGATAAGAAGCTTCAAATGAGAATGTCACCACCAGTGAACAGCTAAAGTCAATAAGAGGCCAGGGCTATAAAAGAATGAATGAATGCATTGATTGAATGAATGAATAAATGGGTGGATGAATGGATCAATAGACTGATGAATGGATACATGAAATAGAAAATGGATGGATAGATTCATGGAATGGGCATTAAACACTCACAGGTGGAATATTGCATTCAATAGTAACATTTGATTGCATTGGATACGCCATAACCACTCTAATTTCAGAATCTAGACAAAGGACTGTCAAATTGATATATTTTATGTGAGAGACTTACTCTAGTAATTTTCATAGTAGACTTTATAAAGAACCCATCTCGAATACAACATCCTATTACACTATCAACAGATGAGTGGATAGATGAATGAAGCAGTACTATAGACCATAAAAGTGAAGCTTTGACAGTACTTCAATGATAGATGATTTGTGTCTGAGGAGCAAAGGGATCCTCATATGAAAGATCCAAATACACATATATATGTATTTTCTTATTGTTCATTTTAGGAGACATAAGAGAATGATTGGAGAAAAGCTTATTTGTAAAAGGAATAAAGGAAAATGGCTTCTGAAATTTCACAAAAAATGTGTCTATGATAATCCATTTCTGGAATCTCTTTTGTCCTTAAGATCTATACTGAGGTTAGAACAATAATACATTTACATGTGAATTTAGTAGCATGCACACCAATTAGATACTTACTAGCAATCAAAGGGCAGATGGGCTAATGTCAGATGGCAAGTCTTACAAGGACCATCCTTTGTTTTCTATTATTTCCACTGTTTTGGAAATTATGTTATATGATGATAAACTTGAAGTATGCAATCCTCTTTCCTACAGAACCAAAATTCATAAACTATTTACTTATTTAATCTCTTAATCAATGTAAAATTAACATTCACAAACACTTTTTTATTGTACTGTAGCTGTATTCTTGGTAATATACCTTCAATATATCATTCAACAATCATCAATACAACTGTTTGCTGTCACTAAATCTTCATTACTTTTAAAGTATAGCCTACAGAAGGTATTGGCACTATTATGAGCATTATTTAGATGTTAGAAAAGGTAAACACTTCTTAAATGTGTAGCATTATGAAGTAAATATAGGATGGAGTTGACTTTATCTGATTTAGAAATGCTGATATCAGACCTACTACAAACAGGCATCAACATGATTTTTAACTATGATATCTGATCATACACTGATACTGACATCTAATTTACTCATCTTGATATCTGATTTAAAAATGCTGATATCTGACCTATCAACATTGATATCATATAGACTAACATTGTTATCTAATTTACTAAGATTAATATTAAAATGATATGTAAATTTACTCCATCCATTCTTCAGCCATTACACTGGGATTAATAGCTACTTCCTATACTGATGATGGTGAATTTAAATTATCATATCCTAATTTTCTTTGATGACTTCTGACAGACACATCTAGTTGAATCTGTGACATTGTCTCACTATCTAGTCTACCCTTGTCTGATCTTGATGTGCCCATATGATGAGATAGGAAAGTTGATAGTGAGACATGGAAAAGTTCATTTTTATTGACTAGCAGCATATAAAGGGTGAAAGAGATTGATTTGTGGGTGTAGTCATCTTCTCCTGGTACAATGGGAATAGCTAAAATAATGACATGATAGTTCTCTTGTATCATGCAAATTATACGAGAGAGTTTCGGTATGGTCATTGGTTCAATTACAGACTGTGCTAGGTCAATCATGAGATTAATGTCCCATAATGTTGGAGATAAGTCACTCCTATCTTCGTTGGACTGGATAAGTTCTAACGTTTCATACAAATTACAATGTGTTAGTATGTGTTTATAAAATGACTACATTCTCACTGATAAAGAGACATCTGTAAATGAAAAGAGATTGATATCTGTTTGTTTGTTTGTTGTCTGTTGTCTGTCTGTCCATTTATTTGACAATTATTTCAATTTGTATAGTACAATGTAAATATTTATAACAAACAAAAACATATGTAGTATGTTCACCCTTTTATTATTATTTGTAATTAGTATACTTTCTTAATTAATGAATTAATAAAGACAACATATATGCAATATTATATGACTCCACCTACCTCATAACTAGGAAGAGGTTGTCTCGAGCATTCAATAGAAGGGTTTTCTAGTATTCAAGGTAACTAATGAGGATGTTCTCACAAATTATACTTTGCCATATCACATCTTCTGAGATCTAAATGGACAGATAATAATATAATAATATGATAATAATATGATAATAGATAATATGAATAAGATAATAATATGAATGGATAAATGATAAAGGACAATGGATGGATAGTCTGTGATTGTCATAGTAAACTAATCAGTGAATATATGCAATAAGATAATTCACTATGATATCTATTATGATTAGATCTGCTTTCTAAACAATGACTACACAAGTTAAAGGAAATCTTTTCATACATTTTATGATTAGGTTTGCTTTCTAACAGTCACCACTACACATATATGACTAATATACTAGGAGGTGGTGGCTAGCATGCACGAGATTGTTAACTTATTTGACCTAATCCCTAGTTTGCAATAGATGTGGTACTGGCTATGTCTACTTTACAAATAGTTTGCATTATTGCTGCTACAAGAGACTAATAGCTCACTTGATCTTTAGTGTTAATAATTTAAGTCAGGTAGTAGGAGAAGTGATAAACAGTCATGAAATAATCAATATGTTCTCTTTAGTATTGATAGAGTTTAAGAATTTATTGGTTCTAAGTCATCAATCTTGTGCTTTTGCTACGACTCTATGACCTAGAGAGAGAGAGAGAGAGAGGGAGGGAGAGAGAGAAAGAGAGAGAGAAAGAGAAAGAGAGAGAGAGAGACAGAGAGAGAGAGAGAGAGACAGAGAGACAGAGAGAGACAGAGAGAGAGAGACAGAGAGAGAAAAAGAGAGAGAGAGAGAGAGAGAGAGAGAGAGAGAGAGAGAGAGAGGCAGAGAGAGAGAGAGAGAGAGAGACAGAGACAGAGAGAGAGAGACAGTGGACAGAGAGAGAGAGAGAGAGACAGAGAGAGAGAGAGAGAGACAGAGAGAGAGAGAGAGAGAGAGACAGAGAGAGAGACAGAGAGAGACAGAGAGATCCACATGAAAAAGCAATCATTTAAAGATTAATACATAACTCTCTCTCTCTCTGATTTATTAACAACTGTTGACGTATAATAGGATCAGGTGATTTAGGAGACAGAGAGAGAGAGAGAGATCCACATGAAAAAGCAATCATTTAAAGATTAATACATAACTCTCTCTCTCTCTGATTTATTAACAACTGTTGACGTATAATAGGATCAGGTGATTTGGGAGATGGAGGAGAGAGGCTATTGTAGAAAGATTCCAACTTAGGTTGACAAGGTTATTGTAGCAAAGGATGAGATGATTTCAACTAATGCAGGAAAAATACAATAAAAGTCTATCCATCCATTGATTGACCCATCCATCCATTCAATCCATCTTCCTCATCATTACATTATTTGATGCAGGAGCACTCTCATTTATTAAAATGGAAGCATTCTCTAAAGTATTACAGTATTTTACAGCATGAAAGGTGTTTGTCAGTAGTTCCAGATGAGCAGCAGGTAAGAAAGAATAGATGTTTGTTTCAGTTTGTTTCTTGAATATACTAATTTCATTTCTGTTAAAGTAGACTTAAGAGAAAAGAGAGCGTGATAGAGAGAACACATCAGTTGTGTAGGTAGCAGGTAGGGGGACCAGTTGTGATAAAAATAGTAGGAGACCCAGCGTCATTCATAGCTGATAGACAAGCTGGTATGGTGACCAGTATTGATTCTCAAGGGTTGGGGAATCAGAGAGAATTGGAGGAGGGAAAAGAATGGGTAAAGGAGAAAGGACAGTCTCCATGGGTGAAAAAAGACTGGTAGATATGAGTACCATACCTATGAATGGATGGATCACTAGAGTGAATGTACAGATTAATAGATACATATTGTTATGAATGTTATGAATGTTAATCATTGCCATGTACATTAAATCCTCCTTCAACTTGACATAGTAACTCAAACATCCTGTAATACAAGTATTAATAACTGGTCCGTCCAGTTTGGGTCATGCTTGAGATTCACCTCCATCTAATGTGCATCATGTCTTACATAAACATCCATACAACTATTAATGGCAAACACATCTTAAGCATTATGAGTAATTTTAAGACCTGTTCTACCTATTGTATGTACATTTTATAACAAACAATAGAGGAAGACAAAGACAGAAAGACAAAAGGAGGAAGTAAATAAAAATGGATGGATTGATGGACAGGTAGAAAATTGTTAAGAACATGCACAAATATAATAATTACTTTTCATATTTCTTAGTTTTCAATGTTGTGGTGTGATATGTTTTTACCAGTTTGATGGACATTCTATTTTTGTGGAACAAATCGCTCCCCAGTTTGAATATTTTTACTTTGATTTCCCATAACTCCCTCTACCTACTTATCAGAACAAGACTCAGGAAGCAACAAAGGACTATACACATGAGTATCAAGTAGATCATTTACAAAAATCACTAAAAAAAAAGAGAACAGAACAATCATTAACAAAGCACTCATTAATAAAACATTCATTAGTAAATCTGTTAGTGAATCCATATGTTTACCTGTCTACTCATCTGTCCATTGACTTCAATGATATATCCATTACTCTGTCATTCATTTGTCATCTATTGTTACCGTCTATCCATTTATTCATTAAATATACCTGGTTTGTTCTTTGACATACTTCTCCAATTACTATTAATGGCATTATTACAAAGCAATAGTAGACTATCATTCATTGTAATATTACTAGAACATCTAAAGAGAAAGAAAGAGTCAAACAGTTTTTGTAAATACATAAAATAAATAATTAATAATTTCACTAATAATTATTCATATTCCATAATAACATTCATAGTATATTTGAGGACAAACCTGTTATGTAAGTAGACCTCCACATGAAGAGGCAGCACTCTTATAACCAACTAAAAGAAATCCTCCATTAAACTTGGTATAACAGGAATAGAGAAAGTAAAACGACTACTTGTGTTACTTCAAAGAGTGTCATAGTTACTATTAGCTGCCAGTACTATTGCTCGCGCTCCTCATGTTGCTACATTATGGGACTAAGAGTGAGGATCTTACGTGTTGTTGACCAGGAGATACTTCTTTTGTGTTTATGCTTCTTTGGTGAATCATTGCTTTTTAAAAGTGCTGTAATGGATGGATAAATGGCAAATGAATGAATGGATGGATGAATAGATGAACACATGAATGAATGAATTGATGGATGAATAGATGAACACACAAATGAATGGATGGATGGATGAATGAATGACAAGGCAAATAACAAACTAACCAATAGAATTTGATGCATACAATCTTGAGCATCAAACACAAAGTTGATTTATTCTTGGTTGAAAATACAATTTGCAAACTTTCCAGAATATCCTTGTACATGAGATGCTATGGGTTATAAACGACATGAAAGGATGGGCTCTCTAATGACAAAAAACCGAGAGGAACTCATCTTATACTAACCACTCAAACTATGGGAAAGAGAAAGAGATTAGAAAGCTAAAAAAGAACATGAGTACTTTCCATTCAGTGAACTAGCTGCTGGACAGAAACATTGATGTATGTTGATAATAGGATCTGTTGGACTACATAAAGTCTCTTTAGTAATGTCTGCTAGCTCATTGGCATCAAGAAGTGAAAAGAGTCTAAGTTTTAATCTCAAGTCACAGAGAAAATTGTCTTCACTTGTTGCACGTGATAACAGACAACCTGCACGGCAATAAAATAATGATATCATTGTTAGTGTTATCAATTGGCATATATAGTATATGTAGTGTACACATAACATTGATATGTAAATCGTTTGTTAAATATTCAAAATGCATTCATTACATGTAAAAATTATTCAATAAAATCAGAAACAAAATGAATTTACTTAAGCAGAGAGGAATTCTGCCATCTTTAATTATCTTGTTCTGCATTATCTTCAATGGAGTTATATTTTAATGTGTAACTCAAATGTAGAAATAAAGAGGTGTGGTTTATATGGAGACTGGAACAGCGAGCACTTTCTGATGAAAGTGATAATAACAGTTCTAGGTCAATCGTCTCATCTTCATTATCTGTGTCATCTAGTTTGAGGGTTAATGTCTTGGAGTAGGGGACTTTGTTGTAAGTGGAAGTAATTCGAGGGACTCTCTATCATCATGTATAATAGTTGACTAAAAGGAAATGAATAGATAGATGGATGAATGAATGGACTAATCATTTAATGAATGAACAGACTGACAGCTCACATCTTTCTCATTATGTATTTTTGTATGATGTTCCAAATGTTAAAAGTATCTGCCCACACCTTCAATTGAATAAATATTAATTCTTGAAGAAATGATAAAAATATTTCCTTTCAAAAAGTGATGCTAATGTTTCTGTGATTTTGTCTACAAATGTGGGATGCTCGCATATTGCTATTAGCAATGGATACCATTGGAAGACAATAAGTCCCTTGAGTTGAGATTGATGGGTGGGGCATAGGAAACATGGTATAAAAATTAGAGGAAGACTCTCTTGTTCATTGTAAGCAAAATGTCACCACAACAACTTTGATCTCTCTTGAAATAACTTCCAACTCAATTATTAAACTTTTTATAAATTAAGTTTAATAATAGGTAATTTATTTTAAATTATCATTTTATTGTATAGTTAATTGACAGCTGTTATTGTTAGTCAATAATTCTTTCTCACCTTCTATAAATGCTGACAAAGTGAATGCTGTAACTTGAAAAAGGTCAAGAAAGATAGAGAAGGAAGTAGAGTAGGTATTGAACCACCAGAATATTGTTCTAGAAAACTTGTTAGGACCTCAATATCGTCAGAATGGATCTACACAAAAATATGCACTGAAAGTTGTATGAAATAGTATTTTTATTTCAGAATCAAAATTTAGATTCATTAATTCTTACTATTCATTACATATAATGTACTGCATCTATCACTAAAATTAATGTCTTTAGAGATTATGAATGTTTTCATTAGTAATTTTCTAAGCCACACCCATATATCTTTTGAAATAAAATTTAAACATACTCAATTATTAAACTTTTTATAAATTACTATTAACTATTAAGTTTAATAATAGGTAATTAATTTTGAATTATCATTTTTTTATTTTATAGTTAATTGATAGCTTTATTGTTAGTCAATAATACTTTCTCACCTTCTATAAATGCTGAGAAAGTGTATGCTGTAACTTGAGACTTGGAGTAAAGTGATGAGACTTTAAACGGGTTAGTTTCCCTGTTATCAGCTGTTAAAAATAGTTGTATTTACAGTTTGAGGTCCAAAGGTCAAGAAAGATAGAGAAGGAAGTAGAGTAGGTATTGAACCAGCAGAATATTGCTCTAGAAAACTTGTTAGGACTTCAATATCGTCAGAATGGATCTACACAAAAAGAGAAAAAATGGTTAAATAAATGAATAGTCTGTTAATGAATTGAAGAGGTGAATAGATGCTGGAAGGATGGATGGACACAAGAGGTGGAGGAGTTGCTAGTTTACCTTATAAGGAATGTCCAATACTTTTTCTCCAACAAGATATTGAAGACCAGATGGTGCAGCAAGAACAGTCTGATCATTGTGGCTCCACCCACAATATCAGACTAATCTATGCTAAAATAGATGCATAATTTTTTGATTCAAATTTTGAATGGACAAATAGCAAAAATAAATTTGTGTGTGTTAATGGTTGCTAAGTAACAAATATCTTTAATATTATTATTATTATTGAGTCATTTCAGAGCAGTTTTGCGATATAAAATTAATAATAATGTGACATCTGTTGTGATAGTAACAGTAGACTGATTGAGGCCCTGAAAATGTTGGATGTCTTTTTCATTTTGGAAGTCTCTAACAAATGGATAAGAAGCTTCAAATGAGAATGTCGCCACCAGTGAACAGCTAAAGTCAATAAGAGGCCAGTGCTATAAAAGAATTAATGAATGCATTGATTGAATGAATGAATAAATGGGTGGATGAATTGATATATGAAACAGAAAATGGATGGATAGATTCATGGAATGGGCATTAAACACTCACAGGTGGAATATTGCATTCAATAGTAACATTTGATTGCATTGGATACATCATAACCACTTCAATTTCAGAATCTAGACAAAGGACTGTCAAATTGATATATTTTATGTGAGAGACTTACTCTAGTAATTTTCATAGTAGATTTTATAAAGAACCCATCTCAAATACAACATCCTATTACACTATCAACGAATGAGTGGATAGATGAATGAAGCAGTACTATAGACCATAAAAGTGAAGCTTTGACAGTACTTCCATGATAGATGATTTGTTTCTGAGGAACAAAGGGATCCTCGTATAAAAGATCCAAACAAACCACACCCCCTATTTGTTGTTTCCAAGCTGATTGTTTAAATGACCAGAGTAGGATACATGTATACATGAATACACACATATATATATTTTCTTATTGTTCATTTTAGGAGACATAAGAGAATGATTGGAGAAAAGCTTATTCGTAAAAGGAATAAAGGAAAATGGCTTCTGAAATTTCACAAAAATGTGTCGATGATAATCCATTTCTGGAATCTCTTTTGTCCTTAAGATCTATACTGAGGTTAGAACAATAATACATTTACATGTGAATTTAGTAGCATGCACACCAATTAGATACTTACTAGCAATCAAAGGGCAGATGGGCTAACATCAGATGGCAAGTCTTACAAGGACCATCCTTTATTTTCTATTATTTCCACTGTTTTGGAAATTATGTTATATGATGATGACCTTGAAGTATGTAATCCTCTTTCCTCCAGAACCAAAATTCATAAAGTATTTACTTATTTAATCTCTTGATCAATGTAACATTAACATTCACAAACCTTTTTTTTATTGTACTGTAGCTGTATTCTTGGTAATATACCTTCAATATATCATTCAACAATCATCAATACAACTGTTTGCTGTCACTAAATCTTCATTACTTTTAAGAATAGCCTACAGAAGGTATTAGCACTATTATGAGCATTATTTAGATGTTAGAAAAGGTAAACACTTCTTAAATGTGTAGCATTATGAAGTAAATATAGGATGGAGTTGACTTTATCTAATTTAGAAATGCTGATATCAGACATACTACAAACAGACATCGACATGATTTTTAACTATGATATCTGATTGTACACTGATACTGACATCTGATTTAATCATCTTGATACCTGATTTAGAAGTGCTGATATCTGACCATTTATTTGTTGTGCATTCATCTAAAATACATTTACAAATTCCATTTCTTATAAATTAGGAGGATGTCTATAATGTTGCCAAAACTGTCTAACAAGTCAAACAGGTTTAGATTTCCATGAAGTTTTGTCCTCCCTCATATAATATTCAAAACCATTCTGATATGAAAATATATGTAAATCAGTGGACATGTACAACAACACTCCTGGAAAAGAGATTAGATACCTAACGATAAGTTAATTTAACAGCTATGACAGATATCAGTTTAATAGCATTACCAGATATATGGAATGATGTGTATAAGACAATTTATTGTATAATGCTAAATTATTAATAGTAATTAAATGGTATGTGGTCATTAGATTTTGATTTCTAACCAAAGAATGATATCCACTGTGATTTGTGACTAGTTTAATTTTGTACAGTTGTACTTGTTGTGTAGTGCATTACAGCATATAGATCTTTCCATTATTGATAGCCTATTGTCCTTTCATTATAGTAAATTGTTTTAAAAGTATATTTTATTCCCCATAAACTTGCTATATGTACAATATAAATGTATTTACTACCACCCATTAAATTTATTTTTCCTATATTCACAGTGTCCTTATATATAACATAATCATATCATAAAATATTAAGCATCTGTTGATTGTTATCTACCTTCTTTGTATCATAAGGACGGTCTAAACTTAATATAACACTGCATTTCACTCAGTCCTCCTAATATCCCACACCAACTCTGTCTTTTTATTTCTTTTATATTCTAGGCTCCTCCTATTCAAGTTTATGGATTAGAAGAAAGATATGCTTGTGCTTGGTTTTCAGCTGCTAGTAAAAAACATCATTAGAGAAAATGGAAGAGAACTAAAAGACTTTCAGTAATTTATGGATATTAATATAACTCTTATTATAACTGCTAATGTATAATTTATAATGAAGTATATGTAGAGTGTATATGTACATGTAATGAATGGTTTATACAATTGTTTTTTAATTAATGGATTTCTTAATTTTATAGAAACTGATTCACCAGCTCTTTCTGGTTTTATTAATAACCCTACTATCAGAAAACAACAGAAGCAAAGTAAGTAATGAAGATAAGTGCTATTTTAATACTTACTCATCTTTAGCTGCTCTTAATGATGTTTTAAAAGAAAACAAGTATTCTGATCTCACTGTGAACATCTTTGGTTAGTTGTCTTTAATCCACCATGACTTATTATGTGTTGTCATAATAATTTTACAGGTGCATTAGCTGAAAATAATGGATTTCAAAGTTTCTGGAGTGATCAAAGCTTTTGGTACAAATATGAGTGCTTATAGAGTAGAGGTCAACTGTGTTGTCACTACTGCTAAGGTATAATAATATTAATTAAAGGTGCATATTGTCACATTTGAATGCAGCTTAAGAACAAATTATACTATTATGAAATCGCAAACTCAGAGAACGAGGTTTAGTTGGAGTCCATATAAACGAAGACAAAGATTTAACTGACATATTAGACAAGATGAGAAAAAGAGAGAGCGAGAGTGAGTGCATGAGAGAGGAGGAAAAGTTTTAGTATGAAAGATACTGTCAGTATATTGAATTAAAGAATACTTAATAGAGCAGTTTGCAACTATCGAATCAGCCACAGTCCCTTTCTAGTAAACAACAACAGCACAACGTCTTGTAATGGTGGCTTTCAAAAGTCATATAGTAGAGCAGAGCAGGAGTAATTATACTGCAATCACAGTTAACGTTAAGGGTGTCTGTTGTTTCCTTTACAGGAAACACATTAAAAGAGCTAAAACAAATTTTAATTTCTCCGATATAAAGTACATTATATATGCATTATCTAATATAAAGTGCTGATGATGAGTGATTTGGTACAGTAGTCCTCCTCCCAGTAGGTCAAGGCACTGCAATTCTTTGTGTACTTTTTCTTCCTAGCATAGTTGAGTACAATCAACTTGATAAAATTCATGAGAGGAGTAGTTTCCAGCCAATGTTTAAAAGGAACGAGTTATTATTACCACATAGACTGTTACTTCTATTGTTACAAAGAATAATAGAAGAAAAAGGTGGAAAGAACATCATCCAAGTTGAAATGTAACAAATATAACTGTCTATTAATACTATGCCAGTATATGACTTAGTTCATCTGCTAAAGCTCCTACAAGTTGATCAATATTGAACTGAACAATGTTAGCATGAAAACCATGAACTGAACAATGTTAGCATGAAAACCAGCATATCCAACTACAGTACAAAGATATGCAAGTGCATATATTACAAAAAATAATGGATTATTAGGGCAATACGCTGATACTAAAACACACACCAGAAAGTGTCAAAGCCAAAAAGCACAAGAAGATACCAGTGACAATGATCTTATAATATCCTCTCCACACGTTAGCTATTAATCAAGGTAAGAAAACTCATAAAATATTCATTATTAAAAAGTAATATTACTGGTACTACTTAATGTCTGAGTTTGCTGTACATATTATCTCCAAAATATCTTATAAATATAATGTAGTTATACATTAGAACATCCCAGACAATTACAAAAATAGATGACTGTGAAGACACATGAGAGAAATGACTAAAGAAACTTGACTTATGACTTGTCATTTCTCAAATGTTATACTTGAAAACAAAGAAACCTAAAAATATAAAATCAACTCTTATAATTCCCAATTGTAACAATGACCTGATATCAACTTAACAGACTATACAGCTATACTTGGGATAAATCTGATATTCAACAGTATAATTAGCACTATTTTAGTTATATGTACAGATTGCAATTGCAAATTTATTTTTGTTGAAAATAAGCATAATCTGTTGCTTTTACTAATGTAGTACTGTTTGTCTAACTACGTCACCTTCACTTTCGTAATACATTAGTAATTAATAGTATTATTATATGTGACCATAGATGCGAAAAAAGCACCAAAGTCGCTATTATGTAATTTTTAGTACAGGCTAAAAACCACAAATATTTTAATTTTATCGAAATTTTGATTTTTGTAATACTTTATTCTACAACCTTCAAGCTATAAGTTGATGTGTCGTTTGTCACTAAAAACGCTGTGGTTCTTGAGTTATGGTAAGTTTTGTTGTCCTGGTTCTGCTCGCGTTTAAATGAACGATAAATGACGCGATTAATATTCAAATTAATAAACGGAAGTACGCCAAATTTTCTATGGTAACACTACTCAAGACGCAAACAATTTTACAGCCGCATTCTTTTGAAAATGAATAGCAAGAAATGCTCCATCGCTAAGGCTCTAAACGAACTTTGTTCGTCACATCTCATTGACAGTGACCAGGCAAAACTAGAAGGAATTTTTTTTGATGAATCGCACGAAGAGGAGGACCCGGACCCACCCAGTAAGATTGATAAAAAATGAATACATAAACTATGAATAATAAATAGGTGACGAAGATGAATATGATAATTATGACTGTTATAACTATCCTGAAATAACAGCCATAATTGGGGATAGCATCATTGAAAACGACTCCGAAGACTCTGTCATTACTGATGACCTCGGCACCATTGAAGGTAACAGAACTATTACGTAGTTAAAAAGTATTATCTATGTTCATTAGAGCATTTTAATGGAGACAACTTGTTAACTGAAAGGGAGGAAGAGGTGATCTATGAAGGGACAGTACACGATGTAGAAGAACAACATAAGGTGGCAAACTTCACTCAAAGTGGATGTGGATGCACCTTGTACTGTGGAGGTCCCTGCAGTACAGCTTTTACTCCAGACCATCTAAGCAACATCCGTAGCCAATGTCAAGAGTTAGATCGCTCTTGTCTTGACCTTGTCCTTTTAGGACAGATAATGGCTACAAACTGTCTGTCTTATTACATATTATGTTGATATTTTTCATAACTATGCAAACTGTATACACTGTATTTAAAATTAAATCAATTTGCAATCAATTACCTTTTACTGTTTTGGTACATAATTTATATGTACAGTATATAATAATGGATCATATATGATCTGTTTTGTAATAATGAACCACTTCTGTCAACCTGTTTCTATATGTGATACAAGGATTTGAGACTCAGGCAAGATATTTGTATGTAATTTAGTCTATCTTTAAGTCTATTTTCTTTGAATCATTTAAGTGTTAATTAAGTGTGTGTAAACTTGCCTCATTCCTGATTTCTGTAATAGTTCTTATCTTTGTTCATTGTCCTTATCTTTGTCCATTTAGTTTGATCTTTGTTGTTTGTTCAATTTCTGATAAATACCTGATTTTTGTTCGTTCTTAATTGTATCAATTTCGTTTAAATACAAGTTCTACTTAAACTTAGTTGTGACAAGAACTGAGCTACATACTCAGCTGCAGTCTTGCCATAGAACCATACAAAAACTTTCAACAGTGACTAGTAACACTGATAGTCTAAAAGGCTATATAGAAAAGATTCTCCATTTTTTCAAATTTTATGTCAAAGTTATGTCACAAAGAGTGTGACATAATTCTTTTACAACTTACTGAAGTGTGTTGTATTAATTATCACAATAATAGGCTTATTTAACTAATACGGGGAATACAATAGATTTTTACACTGTGAATACATGTCTTTTATTCGAGGTCATGTTACATAGACAATGCTGTTTCATGACAATACACTATATATTTTTAGATAAAATTCAGACTCCTGCATAAGTTCAATCTGATAATCCAGCATGACAAAGGTGATATTTTAGGACATTAAAGTAGAGCTAAAAGGTTGAGGCTATAGATGTTTCTTGTCAGTGGCTATTATTTAATATATATATATATATTAAAATATTTTTAGTAGAGAGTAAAAATTTTAGTTAACTATAAAGTAATATTTTTTTCAAATGTTACTATAACTAAACTAAAATTAAAACTTTCCTTTGACCTATAACTAATACTAAATTAAATAACCTCAATTATATTAGTTATTAACCACATAGAATGCGTAAAGCATTTAACATAATTATCATGTTAGGTAGTGTGTACCTGAGTTGTTTGTGCATTTAACCTTCCATGCATGAGTGATTTTCTAGTAACTAGTTATTATAGTTAAGCTTAACTAGAAAGCATGCTTACAACTAGTATAGCAGCTGGTCCTGGTAGGCCAAGAAAAGTGGAGTATGTACGTCCTGAAGAAAACAAAAGTGTTTGCTTGTTAAATATGACTATAACTAATGCTATAAAATTTCACATTAATACTATAACTAATACTATAACTAAATTAAAATTAGTATTAATACTATAACTAATACTATAACTAAAAATAAATTTTACCTTTTACTATAATTAAACTAAAACTAAAACACCTTATGTCTACTAAAACAACACTAATTGTCTCCATAAGCATAAAACATGACATAAGACACCTTGGAGATTTTCCTATCTCTCTTAAAATCCATTTTCAAGATATTCATGCACATACCTTCAAAAGAAACATTTCCCATAATAAAATAATTAACAATGACAATGTTCCCATTACTTTAAAGGAAAACTAGAATAGCCATTTGATAGAGTTGAGGCTAATTAACTTACATATTATTGATGTCTGCTTTCTTATTTGAGATATACCCGATTGAAGGGCTAAAGTTATTGGCAGTGTTCTCAAGTATGGCAAAACAAACTGGAGAACTTTACCAGACTTGTAGTTGTGGAGAAACCATAATTTTTATGTTAAGGTCTTTTCACTTTTTGTTGCCATTAAAACCAAAAGTGCAAGAGCAAGTTACAGCTTTCATATTAATTGCCTAGGGGTTTCCCCATATGACTTTTTAGTAATATTTTACCCCAAAAAGGGCTTTTGTTGTGATGGTGACCAGCACTGACAAGATTACAGCAGGATAACACCATACACTGCCAAAATTTTCAAGGAAGAATATTTGACAAATAGCTTCTTTGGGAGCATTTGCAAGTGGAAATTTTCAAGAATTTCCTATTGCTCTCATCATAAAATTGTACAATTTATAAGTTTGTAAAATTCACAAATATTCTTCAAAAATTTTGCAGTGAATGATGGGTTTAGCTTATAATAGTTCTATATCTAAATGTAAGGCCAAATTATGCAAGCATAGGGACTAGCATATATTATGTCATTGTCATTTGTGATGTCATTCTATTTGTAAATCCTTGGCAAACCCAATGATATCTACAAGTGTACATTACTATTTTAAGAACAAAGTGGATGGACCCAGTCCTTAATGCACTAGTATTGTAATAGCCTCTTGTTAAATAATTTTTATTCAACTGAAACTTTGTCTACTGCTGCTACACTTAGATTATTACAATCACTTATGTTTAGATCAGTCTTCAAATGTTTGATCTGGGCAACCAAGTACATATAGAGGTAAATTCAATAGTGTTAGTGATCCTGCATCAACTGATATTATCGCTATAATAACTCAAATACATTCTCTATCTGAAAAGGTAACAACCAATGTTAAGTCTCCAACAGGTCAGTTTCCTTTGTATTCCTTTGATGTTGTTATGCACCTAGTGTCTCACTTTAACTCAAGTACTCTCTTTCAAACACTTTCTCAATATCTCAAGACAGCTAGTAACAAATCTCTGATAGGTAGGTTGTGTATGTTATTCATCTATCATTGACATACTTATCTGTTGTCTTTGTATTCCATCAAATGGCAAGTAAATCACTTCCTCTTAGTGGGTGTGTACTCTATTCATCCAAGTTCACACATGACATTCCACAATCTTGTTCTGCTCGACCTCTAAAATATAAAACTTGGCCTTCTGAGAACTTAGAACGGGCATGTCAAGCAGTTGAGAGTGGATTGTCTTTGAGACAGGCAGCAGAAGAGTATCAAATCCACAAATCTACTATTCAAGATCATGTTTCGGGAAAAGTTTTAAGTTGTATCAAGAGTGGTCAAAAGTACACACTACCTTAGATCGGTGCTACACTGAATAGGCCAACTACTTAAACTGAGGTAGAATTAAACTTTGATAATGTACTATAGAATTAGGCTGCCTCAACAGATCAAAGGGCCTCAAGTATTTATGTACTTTCATTTTTATTTCTTTTTGATATACAACAGATCCAGCTGGACAAATGCCCACTTTTTTAAGTGCATGGTTTAATAGATTTTCCATCACCCAACTACCACAAATTTATAATAATAATTATTATTATTAAAAATAAAGCTCTTTTCCCACTAACTTTCAATACAACATTTTTTACTAGTTCATTAAATGTCAACTCTGCAGGTTCTGACAACTTAGTTTCTTCAATTTGGTTAGTTTAGCTTCCATAGCAAACAGAGGGTCTACAGAATTTATTGATTCTGGGTCTGGAGCAGAACTATCCACATCAGCAATTGGCTGTTCTGAGGGGATAGCAATCTTTCGCAAGAGAGGACTTAATTTGATTGGCAAGCTATCTTTTTGCGAGGCTGTCTTAGTGCATAAGTGAAGAAGAAAGTCAGTTGCTTCCATACTCAATGGAGGAAATGTTTTACAGAAGAGGACGACAAAGGGTAAAAGAGGTATGAAAACTTCATGATGTTTCTCAGATGGAATCTCTTTGGTAAATCAATGGAAACGTTTATGTCTAGATATCTAAATAAAGATATCTCTGATCACACCCAGGGATTCAGGAAGTGGGTATTGGTTTGTGACATAGGCTGCTAATTGAACTGCAAACACCTGAGAGAGGAGATAATTTTAGACTAATTCACTTGTCTAACCTGTTTTTCTAGCTGAGGTTGAGCCAGGAGTTCAGACATAAAGTCCATCACAATCAGACATGGGGCAAGCATTTACTGAAGTGCTTGAAGCACAACTTCAAGCATTCATAAAAGGGCTTAAGCACAAGCACAAGCATTTATGCTTCCAAAAAATAAATGCTTGAAGCACAAATTCAAGCACTTAAAAACTGCTTGAAGCACAAGCATTTTTAACCAAAAAATTCCTAGCAATTCTTTTATCTCAGTCAATTTTTAAAATACTTATTGTTAGATCGTATAAACATTAGTTATAGAATGTAGCATCTGCCCGTCAGCACCTCTCTGGCCTAAAGATCTTGCTTGCCACACTAAACACCTGCTCCACCACAGCAGAAGATACAGGAACTCCCAACACGGTTGTAGCTATATTTGCTAATGATGGATAAACAGACTGACAGCAAAAGAGTATTAATAGATGTGCTAAGTGCATAAAGAACTTGCAGCCTTTGTGCTTAAAAGTGCTTATAAAGTGCTTTAAAGCACTAATGCTATAAAGTGCTTAAGCACAAGCACAAGCATAAAAGCTTATATATAATAAATGCTTGAAAGCACCTCCAAGCACTCCAAAAAATGTGCTTAAAGTGCTTTCAAGCACGAGCACTCAAGTGCTTGCCCCATGTCTGATCACAATATGCATTGATGGAACACCAGACACCATTAATGGTAATAACTGTGGAGGGATAGCCTTGAAAATGGATAAGTTTGGCCATACTGGGTTCAGAAATGAAAACCTGTGATCATAATGACAACATTAACACTCTCTCCAAACCTGATGAAGGTATGAACAAACTAAACAGTGAATTTCTCGAAGTGATGTTAACAGAGGATCAAAAACAGCTGCATCCTATGTGACAGACAAATTCATCATTAACATTTCAATTTATTGATCTCTTACATTTTTATCTTGTTCATTAGGTAGACATATTTCTAATAATCAATGTATCATGCTACTCTCTTCAGCAGCTGTTAGTGCAATTCTGAGCTCCTCCCTCTCTTGCCCATTTAATTGTTGACCTAGAGTAACATGAGATGAATAACTGGGGATTAGAATGAATACACTGAAAAGTAATGGTAGTATAGGAATGAGTAAGACTGGATTGTTTTGGAATAAGGAAATGGTATGGGATTGGAATGAACATTATGGGACTGAGACTGGATGGCACGGGAGTGAGGCTAACATAGTATGAAAATTAAGAACAGATGGTATAGGACCTAAACGTGTACAAAATACATGAACACATGCAAATACATGTTTATAATAATGACCAAAATTGACAGATATTATGGGTGTGGTAAATAATTTAGGTACCTTGATGAAGTGTGTCTTGTTTATTAAATGACAGGTAGTGATGTCATCATATATGATGACATCATCTAAATCCATCACTTACACCCTAAACCAAACCTTATGACACATAGTGATGTCATTATCATAGTACAGTTACATCATCATAGAAGTTATACCAAGAAGGACCCTGTTTTATCCAGTTCTCTGGAAGACAAAGGTACGGAAAGTAGGAGATGATTAAACGAAGTAGAGAAGAATATATAGTCTGATAAGCTTCCTGATTGTGGGTGTGTGTTTGAGAGAAAGATAATAATAGTAAGTCATTCCTTGCTTGGAGGCAATACAGTGTTGTCATAGCAACCATACTGACCTGGTGAGTTGACACATGTTGTAACAATCTCTTCACTGGTAATTGTAACAATATATTAGGACTATAAGCCTTGGGAGAGAACAGTTGAGAACATCACTAGAACAAAAATACAAATTGTAAGGATTTTTATACATGTGTTTTGGCACTTCTATTAATTCATCCTTCTGTCTACATGTGCATCATCCATTCATTCACCCATCCATCTACTTACATAGTTGTTTCAATTTTCCGAGATATGTGTCCTGACAGAATAATGTTTGAGATGACAAGTTTTGTCCAGTGGGTGTGGTCATTATCAAAAACATTGAGTACCTGTAAAAGGAGTCTGGATACGAAAAATATTAAATTCTTTTCCAATTACTTTAAAACAAGTTACATTCATACCTGAACAACAGTCATGGTGGCAGTGTCTTTTGGAGTACGAGATGAGGAAAGACAGCCAAGAAGAACAGCTGAACATACTCTTCAATAAGTGGTGACAAGATGGGATGGAGTGGCTCAGTAACATAACATAATTGTTTGTATACCCAGTCCTATAAGATTTAACAATTTTAGTGTGACCTGAAATTACTGTGCCTTATATCTTTTGCTAGTAATGAACACTAATAAGAACACAGTTATTTAAATATACTGGTATATTATACATATAATTATTATATGTGCAAGGATAATGGTTGCAGTTTTAATCCAGAGAAAGCTTATTGTAATGTCAAAATATGCATGAATGTCTGATTTGGCTAACAGAAGAAACAACTGAAGCTTCATACTGCTTACAAAATTATACTAAAATATCATTTATTCCATCATAACATAATTTTTAAGGAATCTAATTATTCTACAAGTATTACACACAAGTTGTCTACATTGTGTTTGTATTATTCATACAACTATACTAACCAATACATGCACTTTTTCCTAATTGTATTAATGTATGGAACAGTCTTCTCACTAGTTACCCGTACATGTAAAGTCTACATATAGTTTCTTTTTCGGTGGGTGTTGAAATAATAATAGGTTTTACAATACCTGAATACAAGATATGAAGTAACATGTACAAATCAAGACATTTATTGTATGGACAAATTCTATTTGAAGATCAAGGACTGTATAATTGTGGATCAATTAGTCCAAATAGTGACCTAGTAGGCAATGTTTGAAAGATTGAAATAATCTGATAATGTTAATATAAGTTTAATTCATATTTTAACAATCATAAAGATGACAAGTTGCATGCATTTAGATGAGGAATAATATAATATGGATTTAAGCTAAATGTAGATGATTGGGGAATTTGATATAATAAACATACTATAATCACACTTAAGCTATCACAAGGGTATATAATATCAGGGTTTCATCTACGGGGGAGGGGGGGGGGGCAAGTGGGAAACTTCTCCCCCTAAATCCCTGACTTTCTCCCCTAGAGTATCTCAAAAACAATTCTGTTCATCATGTGATTACGTGTTAGTACATGATAATTACTGTGACCCTGCCCATTAAATAGGTTATAATTACTGTGACTTCCCCCCTGCTGAATTTTTCTAGATGAACCTTGAATATCTTGTAGAACATCCTGAATTTCTAGTCACTAAGATAATGGCAGTAACTTTAATCAAATGAAGGTGTGTTTATAGTTATGGTTGCTGTATGACACGATGTATTTGGTTGCTCACTGAAGGTGCTCTAGTATCCCAAACAACATTGCTACAGAATAGGATGATGCTTAACTAGTCTGCTGATCATGCGAACCTAAAATGTGTAAGCATTTAACAGCATGTAGGCAATGAAACATCTAGTTTAAAATATTGACAGAATTATTGTACTTCTAAATCTTTTGAGCTCGAGGTTCATGGGTATCATTAATAGAACATGACTGAGGTTGGAAATTTGGGAGCAAAAGCGCATGCGAACACATTTTGATGAGTGAAGTGAAAGTTTCCAATGTGTAGACCAAATGGATCAAATATTAAGGCCCATATATAGTTAAAAAGTCAGTGGGATTGCAAATAACTTCAAGGTATTCAAGGTCATTTATATAATATAAATCAAAAATAGAAGTAGACATAGTAAACATACTGCTTTGGGGCACTTCACAAGTCACAAAAAGGAAGAGAAAGAGAAATTGTGGAGAGCATCCTTGGGGAAGAAAAGAGAAATTGTGGAGAGCATCCTTGGGGAAGACATCAATTGTAACTGCATACTTAACTGCTCAGTGTCAAAGTCATCTTTATAGAAATCCTTGACAAAGCGTAACTCTTCATGACACATTTGACTATTTGATGATTTGACAAGAAGAGCTTCAAGGTTAGAATAAACCTTAGTTACCTTATAGCCAGGCTGATCAAAAAGATCATTAATACCACTTACAAGAAGATCAAGTGCCTCAAAATATACTGTTCTGTAGAACTGTTCAACACTTGTGGTTGGTTAGGCAAAGATCTACCACTATTACCAGCAACTGCCATTGCATGCAAGTGGCTTAGATTCAATGAAGTGTGAAGAAAGGGAAGAGCTAGAGTAGTTAAATAACTATTATTCATTATTAATAGTTTATGAATATTAATAACTATGAAATTAATGAATAAAGTGTAGCTGCTACGGTCGCTGATCGAGCTTGACCCTCAGAAAAATGGCTTGCGCAAAGCGCTTTCAAGACTGCGCATGCGTGGGAATCCGAACATAACCGGTAAGATATTTGCTTGAATTCGCTTATATATGGAGTATCAAGATTAAGAAAACATACTGCACTTAAAATGCGCGAGATTGTTCATTTACAAGCTGGCCAATGTGGCAACCAGATTGGATCTAAAGTAACTTACTTAAAATTTTAATAAATATACTTCAGTTTTCTTCTTCCAAAGTTCTGGGAAGTTATCTCTGATGAACATGGTATTGACTCAACTGGAACCTATATTGGTAATTCTGACCTTGAACTACAACGTATTAATGTATACTACAATGAGGCTACTGGTGGTAAATATGTACCTAGAGCTATACTAGTTGATTTAGAGCCTGGAACAATGGACTCTGTTCGTTCAGGACTATTTGGTCAACTTTTTCGTCCAGACAACTTTATATTTGGTAAGATCTGAAGCAAAAGGTAATAATACTTTTTAATTTTATTAAATTAGGTCAAAATGGAGCTGCCAATAACTGGGCTAAAGGCCATTATACTGATGGAGCTGATTTAATTGAATCTGTTATGGATGTTATTAGGAAAGAGAGTGAGAAGTGTGACTGCCTTCAAGGTTTCCAGCTTGCTCACTCCCTTGGTGGTGGTACAGGTTCTGGTATGGGAACTCTCCTTACTTCTAAGATTCGTGAGGAGTATCCAGATAGAATGATGAGCACCTTTAGTGTTTTGCCATCCCCTAAAGTATCTGATTCAGTAGTTGAGCCTTATAATGCCACCCTCTCAGTCCATCAACTTGTTGAAAACACAGACATGACCTTCTGCATTGATAATGAAGCTCTACATAATATTTGTTTTCGTACTCTCAAACTAAAGTCTCCTACATACTCTGACTTAAATCATCTTATTTCGCTTACAATGAGTGGTATTACTACTAGTCTTCGCTTTCCTGGTCAACTCAATGCTGACTTGCGTAAACTTGCAGTTAATATGGTCCCATTCCCACGTCTTCATTTTTTCATGCCTGGTTTTGCTCCTTTAACAAGCCGTGAATCTAAGGAGTATCGTGTCTCAAGTGTTGCTGAGCTTACCCAGCAAATGTTTGACTCTAAGAATATGATGGCAGATTGTGATCCTCGCCATGGCCGTTACCTCACAGTAGCTGCCATGTTTCGTGGGCATATATCCACGAAAGAAGTTGAGGAGCAAATTCTTCACGTTCAGAACAAGAACAGCTCTTTTTTTGTTGAGTGGATCCCAAATAACATTAAGACCTCTGTTTGTGATGTTGCTCCTCATGGTATGAAGATGTCAGCTACCTTTATTGGCAACAACACAGCTATTCAGGAAATTTTTAAACGTATTGGTGAGCAATTTGTTGCAATGTTTCGTCGCAAAGCTTTTTTACATTGGTATACTGGAGAAGGAATGGATGATATGGAATTCACTGAAGTATGTTAGATATATAAACGTTTATAGTATCTAACATAATATTATAAACTTCTTGTTAACTTAGGCTGAGTCAAACATGAATGACTTGGTGTCTGAGTACCAGCAATACCAAGATGCTACTACTGATGACAATGACGAGGAAGGAGATGATCCAGAGATGGAAGAAGAGGAGGCAGATTAAGCATTGCCCTGTGCTGATATTAATGTATCTTACTAATAGTAGAACTTGATCATGCTGTTATCATTATTATTAAATACTGGTTGAAGCTATAGCTAGTGAAAGGGGCATAGATCAGTTTGTGTAGTGCTAAGACAAAAAATGCATACACTTTAATATCTTTATTAATTCTATGAGATCAAGACAAGCTCTCTAGTCGCATATAATAACTTGTACATATCATTTAAAATTAATAGCATATATGTACATTGGTACATGCATTAAAAGGCATTTATACAGCCTAACTCAGTAATAATTGTAATACTATATGGACTCTTATCCAGGTGAGAAGATGGTCTAACTCTATATATAAACCTAAAAGTACATGTGTTTGCCAGATAAAGCAACTGTCATGGTGTAAATATATTTAACACATCAAATGTCTTGTGTATACACAGGATGTGGCATATTAATCAGAACTGAGTGATGCTTGTACACACACAATGTTATCATCAAATATATTAGATACTTAAGTGTATCCATATTAGTAGTTAAATTCCAATATTCAATGCAAATTCACATATATTACTTATTCATTAAAAAGTAATGAAACAGTTGACATAAAGATTATAAAGGTAAAGTCATTAACCCATATTCTTTCGATTACCCCAACCTCTTCGATGATCTAGTATGAAGAGAAACAATTACTACTGCATTGTATCATTGTCATCATACTACATTTAATATTGCAGTTAGCATTGGGCAATCACATATCATAGTACTATAGTCAGCTAGTTTATACAGTTAATCAAATTATAGTTTCATTGTTATTTGATAGTGTAGCCACAAGAATTAAAATGAGTAATTAAGCGTATGTTAAGTTTTTGTACCATTACAATAATTTAAATTCTGGGAGGCAAATCACAATCTCAGTTATGCTATAACAATCAGTTATACACAGAAAGGACATACCATCTTTATAATCATCAAATGCTCTAGCTTGTCTTAATTGTTCTTCATCATCATCCTGTTCTTTGTCATCTTGTTCCTCTTCTTCTTCTTTCTTTCTTTGACTTGTTGTCTGCATATGTCTATAATGGAAGAAAAAGGAACTGATAAATGGGATAAACTGATACATGTACATGCATGTTGTTAGTGTGATGGAGATGTGATGAAATGTGGTTGTTGAAACTTGTGTTTACTGTTTATAACTATGACAACAAGGCTTAATGTGTACTGTTTAAGTAATTTAGTTTATTTTAATTTTATACCACAACTATTTCATTAACTTTGTAGAATGGGATTTCAGACTAATTTTGGAATTACATGAGTGTTTTTTCTTAAGTGGAGTGAAATTTACAACTTGAGAAATGACACAGGAATAACTTTCCCAATTCAAATCAAATTCATTCTATCACAAAAAAGTCATATATTTTGAGTATTGTTGCTTTGAGAGAGACATCTTGGCCACAAATGGGAGGCCATAATTGCTATTGACTTATTCTTTTGGTCATGCCAAGTGTATAACTCACAACAATACCTTTTTGCTAGGCCAGAAGAACAGGTCATTTCAGTTTAGAACTCCTATCAAAGCTTAAGCATTTACATACAAAATAAAATACAGCGTTAGATGACTACAGAATATTCCTATAAAACGTTACCCTGGTTGAAACTGTTAATTGGCATCCTTTTCCTTTGAGGAATGCTGGATGGAGTGGCTCTAAATCTTGATACCATCAACTCCTTCAAGCATATTAAGCTTCAAATCATTGTTTCTTTTGTACAAGATAGTTTTGAACAGTGAATTCAGTGTGCCTTTCTACCTTCTTAAATACTTAGTAGTATATTTGTATCATGACGACAGACAATCATTTTACTATTAAAATTTTCACTGTTAACAATGAAAAGTGTAATAGCAAAGTTGATCTATATATTTATGATTTATTTATATAATTAAAACATCAAACTTACTGATTTTGTGATTCTTGTTTGTATTTTTGTTCATAGAATTCCTCTACAGTCATTGATGGTAAACTAGGATAGCCAGCACCAAACACTTTATTCTAAACATAGGATACATATATTATAGATGTATATCAGTAATATGGAGTGATCTAGTATAACATGTAAATTAGTACATATATATGTACAAAGTAGAGTATTATCTTTCATTCTGTGACTTAAATGTATTGCATTCTTTACATGTTGACAGATTACATATGGCTTTTGTTTTCAGTCAGAAGAGCTAAAGGAGCATGATGATATAAATGTGTGTGTGTGTTTGTGTGCACTAGTACAAACAGAGATCAATTTGCTTAAACCACCAAGCATTAGTATCAAGCTATCAATAGAGTAGTCAGAAGCAGTTCTCACTAAAATACTACCTTCAGCATGTAAACGTGAATGTTTCAGTAACATAAAGATTTAATATGTGTTTTTACCTTCAACATATCTTTAGTGATCACTAATGGTTTCATTGGCTGACTACACATAGAAATAAGAGGGGAACTACTCACAGCACCACAAAGCATATCTCTGTCTTTAACAGTTTCTAACAGCTGTATCTCTTGACCAATTGAGTTAAGGCAGTCATGTGACTTATAGACCCATAGTTTCAGAAGTGTAATAGTATGTTCTCTAATGAGTTCTTCATCAGGAGGTTTTCCTGAGTCAACAGCATCAAGTAACTCATTTAAATGCTGTAATGACCAGAGGGACAAAAACACTCATTATATTGTGCACCAACATTCACATCTGTTTATCCAACAGTACATTCATTCATTCATCTACCCACAATCATCCATCTACATTTACTCAACTATCAATCTATGAACTTAACAGACCCTCCATTTATCTATCCACCGATACATTCATGTTGTCATACCTGTAGTTTCTTTTCAATCTCTCTCTGTTCCTTTAATCTTGTTATTTTAGAATGTCTCTCCGTAGATAACTGTTCTATAGTCTTACGTTGACTAGTAGGACCTAAAGACCTTACACCTTTACCCACAGCCCCAAGAAGGGGAGGTCTCTGTAAATATAAATTATATATCGTACTATGTTTATCAACTTTGGATTATTTTTACATTGACATGCTTGTATATGTAATTCTTAATAAAACAATACCTGAAGTTAAAGGTTCTTAAAGTGTCAAACAAACATGCCAATACCAGATACCATAGATAGGAAAAATTACACAGTTAAAAAAGTTCGAAAGTTGAACGATGTATGAAAATTAAACACACTAACATTATTGTGCATTGAAATATTCATGGTATATAGTGCACGTGTTATGTGGTGGTTTAGGAAGTGTTTGAAGTGTAGAGCGTAGATACAACTGAGATGGCTCTTTTAAGATATCTGAGACTTATGGATGATCCAAAAGGTTCTGTCATCGTCCATATAGCCACAAGCCAATTGCTCAGCCAAATGATAAAGTTAGGAAAGTGATGAAAGTGTGTCGAGAAAAATGTGGACCTTATTGGCTGTACAGTTCAGGGATATGAGTTAAAATTGGCAAATACACTAGTCATCATGATGTTACTGCAGCCATGAATTTCTTTTAGAATTATATATATGATAGCCTTGAATAAAATAATCTATACAGTACTCTTCTATAGTGCTCAATGTGTTGCACGTTGCAAAATTTAGGAGTTATAAATTTTGTACATGCCTCTTGTGTCCAAAATTTTTTAACATATTAATTTTTTATATGAAACTTTTGTAATGCGAAAGTTTCCCGATATAACCTTGTGTACAAAATAAGTGTGTTTTAATAAATAGAGCTCTTACTTTTACTTTTTTATTATTTAAACCACTGATGAAGACAGTCGCTCTGACTATGAAACATTTGGCGTTAATATTTATTTTTGTACATTGTTCTACCCAAACACCCAGGTCTCTTTCTTAAGTCTGTTTTAAACTGATATATTGTTTAATATTTATATAACTAATGAACCAGATATGGTATAAGTGTATACTACATAATCAATATCTGCAAACTGTATGAAAATAAATTTCAATTAAATTAACTTAACGAAGAGGTATATCAGTGTTGATTTAACATTAAAAATTTAATATGTATTTCAGTAAATACTGAAATGATCTATTAGCTTAAAACACTACATTACAAATGATAAGTATTGTACCTCAGTAGTAATTGCATAGTCATGGCATCGTTGTAAATAATCGATGAAATAAACCTGTAAACAAAAGTTGGCATAAACTTCATGTTATGATTTTGTACATGTAATCATAAATTATTGGATGGACAACTGTCCAACATGGCTGGGTATTGGATGAGTTGGTGCTGTACTTAGGCAAGTCTAAAGGATCAGTCAAATACAAGCAAAACAAATCCAATATCCGGACAGTTATCTTTCCAATGAGAGGTTTATTATAACGGACAACCATCAAAAGAGATGTTTTACTTCACAAGAATACAGTATGATCAGTACAGATTATATACTACTATTCAAATAATGTCAAAGCTTTCTTAGATTATACTTGTATATGTAGCTAACGTTCAACATTTTTTTCTATACTTTTCAGGTCTTGTATTGAGCTAGGTCTCATTTTGGACCACATAAGAACTTTCCTAAGTATACTTATTACTTTCTTTGTCTCTGTCCTATTACTCTAAGTTGCACCTACCAACTGTTCTAAAATGTTTTATTAGTTCTGTATCAATACAACAATTGTTTTAAAAATGCTTTGATTCTTCCTTTACATTGCTGTGTTTTATAATGATGTGGTTTTGTGAAAGTGCATCTCTAAATGAGTGTGCTGAGGTCGGAAGTAACCAATCAAAAATTGCTTCTGGTTATTCTATATGGCTATGTAGAAATATACATTACTACATTAACAATGGATAGTGTGTCTAAGCCAGACTAGAATGACTGAGTTTATATTTCAATGAATATATTATACATGTACATGTATTATATATTGGCTAAAATGAAGAGTGTAAATAGCTGAATATTTTATTGTTCATAGACTATCAATTGATAATTTTAATGTTTGGCTAAGATCACATCCTTAGAACATATCTGAGATTGTAAGCAATAGTTCCATTAGTCTCAGTTGATAATAATTAGATGTTTTTCGGCCAAAGAAAAGTTGGTACAGTACAGATGTTTGTTGAAGAAAATAGCAGTAAAAGGAAATAAAACTCAACTTTCTGAGATTATGTTCAAAACTTTGATAATTGATGGGTAACGTCTACTTCGTATAGTTAAATACATTTAAAGTCTGTTTATTTGGCAAACAAGTATGAAATATTGGTATTAGTTTTGGTCTTACAATATTACATTAGTAATATTATGTACTGTAAGGGTACAAATTTTCGAGGGTTTAAATTTTTGTCTTTTTAAAATTTTGTTTTATTATTTAAATTTTGTGGGTATTAACTTTCATGTTTAGTGGGTGTGAAGTATTAATTAATGGGTGTGGTATCAGGCACATGTTGTGAACACAAGCGTGATTTTCACGAAGTATGGCTAGCTATTCCTATGAATCCATGGTGAGAGGGTACCATATATACAAGAAAATCTGGGAGGCAGTTGATGGAGAAGTACTTCAGTGTAAAAGAGAAAGAAGTGACTGAGTGTAAAGTCAGAGGCAGTAAAAGGTACTCGTATGACCTTCCTCAGGCAGGACTTGAAATACCTTGTACACTAACATTTTCTGGTGACCAATCTAAAATTGTAAAAATTATTAAGGATATAATGCTAGCTGAAGAAAGCAAGAAGAAAGATGAAAGAAAGGAGTGAAGACAAGGTGGATGATCTGAATTGTGAATCTATTGGTAAAAAGAAGGAAAACCAGCAATGATACAGAATGGGTATGCATAGTGTTTAGAATAATCTCCTCTTTTAAGTCCTTTTCGCTCGAAATCAAACACCTGATTATTCACTTCAGAGATAGTTTTGGTTGGAACTGTAGATGACAATGGTCCATATGGACTGAGAAAGTTGTCAATAGTACGTAGATACTTGAAAAGCCATTGACTAGCTGACTAAACAAATATTCTCAAAATCCATGTGTTTACACGCTGTTATTGAGATCATGTGATTATGCATGGGTGGGACAAAAGTTAATTTCATGATAAAACAACAACCCATGAATACAGCGAAATTAAATCCCTCACGAAAATTTATACCCTTACTGTAATTCTTTTCCTAATGTAATATTACAATAAAGTAGTATGGTTTACCTGTGCTCTGTGTAATGCAACAAGTCTGTCACCTTTGTCGATAACTTGAGATACCAAGTCTCCTAATAAAGCTGGAAGTATCATATATCTATGTGGGATTAATGAGAGAGAGAGAGAGAGTATTCAGTGAAAGATACAAACAAATAAACTTACTTTAAATCAGTAGTAGCTAATTCATCAAGTTCCTCATTACTGCTAAATAAACTCAATTCATTCACAAGTCTATGCGCCTCTTCTAATTTCTCTATACCATTTTGTACTGTAGACTGAGGAAATACACAGTATAACAAAGCTTTGAATAAATGTAAGTGATCAGTCCTTCTCATTAAAATATGAAGGGCTTATCAAAGTACTTTATTATCTTGAAGTGTGTTCAGGGAGAAATTAGCAAAAGTTATAATGCTATCTTTATAATGAACATTAACAACCTTGGTTCTTATCAATGACACAATATCACAATTGCTAAGATTAAACACATATGCTGATATAAGTCTGGCATTACTGCCCCAATACTTTAGAAGGGGTCTGTTAACATGCATATACCAAAATCATGTTGTAGCAGTTAATTAGCACATTCTTTCACCATGAATATTATTAAATAGTATGCCTACCAAATAAATTGTAAAAATGAATACATAACCACTGCTAATAGAACAGGAAGGCATTTAAAGTCTGTGAGTTTGGAGAAAATACTTTTAAATGAGTAACACTGCTAGAAGTATGAGGATAATGATGGAAATCTGTGCCACACCCACATCTTTAGTCAGATGATGTATTGAATACTAATTACATTCTAGGAACACAGGTTTGATATGTACTACCAGATTCTTCCTCTTCAAGCGAAGGGGCAGCAACACCAGACAAACTGATATACCAGTCATTATAATCTGTCTAAAGTAGTAAAAAGCTGAACAGGTTTGTCTGTCAGTATGTGTGGTTAGCATAACAAACTAGTTATCTAAGAATAATTTGAGACTAATTTTGTTGTTCAAATTTGTTTATATCACAGTTACCTGAAAGTGTTCATTTGTACCAACTAAGTCTCCACACTCTATTCTTTTCTGTATATCCCAGCCTGAGGTAAACAGCTCAGAGAGACTGAGATCACTAGTTTCAGTAACCTTATCTTTCTTCACCGCCATGAGCCAGTCAATTTTTAACCTTTTAATATTCGGGGGTTAATTATAGCACACTGACCAGGAGTGTATGTGTGTATTCACTCATGGATTTGTCTAGCAAGCAGATGTTTTGACTCCACTTTTATATTGAGATAGGTTCAACTCTATAATTGAAGACGGTAATATTGCCTTATTTTTTAAGACCAATGGTTATTATATGACCCTTTCTCTAAATCTGGATAGTACTAGCCTGATACCTATACTAGACTTGACTACTAATGATTTATGTCAATTTGTATTACTTTATGTTAATTTTATTAGTTATTTTCCTACTGATATCTCAGAAATATGCCATTATGTGATCCCTCAACTACAAACCCCTCTTCATATTTCAACCTCCTAATATCCAAAGTCATCTTGTTCCTTTAAACAGTTAAGGGAGAGAACATCCAGAAAATCAGAAGAAACTCCTCCTCCTTAGTATTGTAGACAACATAGCCTAGGGCTGGCACCCTCACATAAATGTTGAGGGTCCTCTAATTGCATCTTAAGATCTCCAGTACCAGGATGAACAGAACCTGAGAGCCAGACAAACCAAGAGCACTCCAATTTAGTTTCCATGGTAAAAGATTCATTGAACATCATTATGAAGTCCCATCAGAATCACACCCAACCAATGAACAAAAACCAGTCCCAAAACCACATAATACAGTATCAAGGCATATATCAATAATAAAGGTATTCAAAATACAATTTGAACGTGACATTTTTTTAGAATCACCTGATAATGACAGAAAACATCTTTATTCAAAAGGAAGTAAAGAATACAAACTTGAACATAAGAAAAATATAGAAAAATCAAAAACAAAGGCCAGAGGTCATTATATATATGTCAATTCCCAGTCCGTTTTGCTGGTAGGCCAGTGGTCATTATACATCTCCATTCCCACTCCATAACATAATACTGGTATGAATCTATATGAGTCTGATTTCTCCAGTTTTATACATACACTAGATTTGGAACCCAATGATTTTATTTCAATACTACATCATTATGTAGGATATAACAAAGAAGATACAAAGGATATACAAGACAGCATGTTATGTGATCTAAAGTGTATCCTTTCATTTATCCATCCTTCCATTCATCTATAAATTCATGCATCTTTTAACATAGTTGGATATAAATGAAATATCTACTCATTGTCTTCTGGGAGAGTTGGAATCAACTCCAGAGACACCTAACTTAAAAATGTGAAAATTTTCATAAAGCATGTTGTTATTATTCTGTTCATTATCTGTATAGACTCAAGATGAGTTATCTCATATTGTATCATTACACACCCCCCAATAAACCTCCACGGTAAGAAAATATTGGACTACTATTAACTGTTCAATTAATTTAGCTATTAGTTATGTATTGTTTATTTTCTGAGAAAGAAAAGTGCTACCTTCAACGAGTCCCTTCCCATTTTTATTATTATGAACAATGTAAAACATCTCCAGAATTCATTTTCTGTATTTGTCTGATCATCATCTTTAGAGAGAAGCAAATCTGAGGGATATCTTGGTCTATTTAGACATGTAAGTTTATATCTATAATAACTTTAGTTGTACCTTTTTGTAAAAGTATGTAAGAGAACACAATCAGATAATCTCTGTATATTCTACTGTCTTTATAAATGGATATTGACACAATCTAGCTTTATTAATAAAATGATATTCTTTGTTCATTTAAAATCCCATATTTGGGAGGAAGAATAAGACCCCACCCACTACTACTGATATGACTGTTGATATTAGATCTAGAATGGATGATGAAAAGAGTGTTATCAGTTGATAAATATATTGGTAGTGTAAGGACTGGAAATGCAGTGAGTCAGAGAATAAAATATGGTGATGTCATAATAATAACCTTTGCTATTTTTCTTGTTCTATTATGAGAGCAATGACCTTTGTATTAAACAATATTTAATTAAAGATGTATTGTTCAAATGTAATTGCGGATAAATGTCTCATTTGTTATGAGGTATAACATGACAAGTAGATAATGGTTGATGTGTACTTGTATTCTTTTATAGAGATGAATTTTGAAATCAAAATTACCTCCTCTTCACAGAATGAGTTTAAATGTGAGTTTTATACTCTTGCTATTTCTTTTGTCATATACATTAATGTATTCTCTTTGTTGTAATTACATGATATTTTTAAAAATAAGATTATAGACCTTAATATCAGAGACTATGAAGAATATACTGTTCTTCTTTTTATGTACAGAAGCCATGAAGAGATCATCATAAGTTATTACTAACACATCTAAGTGGGCATGGCTTTGATTTGATACAAGATATCATTTTGATAATACACCATTACACATTGCAGTTGAGGTAACGATTTAAGAGAATCAAGTCTCTTGAGAGACCAATTTTATTTTTAATTGATTGGTACATTATACATGTACATGTAATTGTTGAGAGCTTTTTCTGACTTATTGTTTTTTTATAGTCATTATCAAACTAATTTACTTGTATTCAGAAAAATGACTGTTAGTATGGCAAAATTCTAGTTGCATTTAAAGCTGATAAATTAGTAAAAAACTACAAAGAAATACATCTAGATATTTAGCAAAAAGGATCAACTCTTGGAGCTACTAAGTCAATTTCCAAAGCCTTTGGTCAATGAGTGTCTATCATTAACATTATTACCTCAAGAGCTAGATCCTTTAAATGTTGCTGAATTAAAGAATGAAATTATTGGTTTCTTATGGTACCAGAAAGAATGTCTAGTTTAGTACAATTTATGGGTAATGAAATACATCATCAAGAGAAGAGGCTCTATGTCCTGAGGATGAGTTCTTATGTTTGAGTGATCAAACTTGACCAATTAGTTTAACTCAAATCTAAATTAACAAATAGGCATCATCATATAAAAGGTAGTACAGACCTCATATTAAGAAGTCAAATATACATGTACAATTTTCCACATACTTCAGTAAACATACGTCAATACAAGTAAATTTACTACTTAAAATTTTTAAATTTTATATCATTAATGTTTGATGTTTCTTCCATTAATGAATGATAATTTAATCACAAGAATTTAAAAATTAGTTTACTGTATTAAGAGGAACAGTGTATGATCATTAATGGATATAATCTGCATCATCTGACAGGAGTAGTGGAAAATTTAGGTACTCTTTCCTTTGAAGCAGTGAATGAAGACTTTATACAATATTTTCATGGATCACAACAACCAATGCAAAAATTTCTTGTATTAAAATTACAATAAAATTATATTACCATAATCAAATGTATTCCTATATTACAAAAACGACTATTACAGACAATTTCAACCTTATGTTAAATTGTTAACAGCAAGAACCAACATATTCTGCCATTTTTGGGAGGAAAGACCACACCCACTTTTAAAATTTGCTATGGCAACATTCCTATGCAGAGAAGAGTCATTAAAATGACTATTACAGACAACTTTAAATCTTATCAGCAATAACTGTTTCTTTAACATTTCTGACATTCCTGGGTAGAGAGATACCACATCAACTTTTACAATTGCCACAATAACATTCCTATGTATAGAACAGTCATAAAAACAACTATTACGGATAACTTTAAACCTTAAGTTGCAAGCAAAATCTGTTTCTTTATAGTTTGATATTTCTGGGAGGAGACACCACACTCACTTTTAAGTTGCCACGGCAACATTCTTATGTATAGAATAGCTATAAAAATGATTTTTCAAGGGGAGTTGACCTCATGGGATTGATCAAAAAAGAATTGATTTTATGGGAGTTTATCTCGTGAGAATTGATCTCATGGGATGAACCCGATTTTTATAAACAATTTAAGCCTTAAGTTACCAGAAAAACTGTTTCTTTAACATATAACATATACACATTATAAGAACATGTTACTGTAATGACAGATAATATGATATTGTGTCATAGTTGATAACATATTCATGTCTATCAGCACTCACTATTACTCCATAAAACTAACAACTTTATAGTTTAAAATGAAAGTAGAAACTAGCTTTATTTGAACATTTTAAAACATTTCCAAGATATCTTCTCCAATTGTGTGTTATGCTTTGAGGGATAACAGAGAGGAATCTGTAGGTGAGAGATGATTTGATGTCATTGTTGGGAAATCTGTTAGAAAGTTAACACTAATAAATTCTACTATACACATATAGACTGCTCTTTAAAATTTTTTCATGAAATATTGAGTTATAATATTTAGATATTAAATCTTGTATAGGTATGAAGCTAATATCATCAGGACTCATACCAGTACTATGGACTGAGAATGAGACGCATAACAATCATTGGGTTTAAGACAATATTGTCTTTGATATATCTTTAACTATCTATATTCTCTTAATACTCTTTACTTACTTTGTAATAAACAGATTTCATATTACTATCAAGTCACTCTTTATAAATTGGACCAGATAAAACCAGAAGGTAAACGAGACGTAGTATATTCTAGTGATATAAACTTGACAAATCATCTGGAGACCACTCTCTGCAAAACATAAAGTGTCAGCTATATTACATTTTGACTGAATGTTTATAATTAATCGCAAATAGATGGGTGTGGTCTCTGATTTATTCAAGTCAGTTATGGTAGAAGGGATCAGAAACATCAATGCACAATATTTGTAATCATTACATCTTGGGGTTAGAGTAGGTTGTGTTGACTGCTGCTTAAGGAGGGTGGAGGCTTCAGGTGTTCAATCTCCTTAATTGCATGCCATTTCTTTGGAGGTAGCTCCTGCAAATGGAGTTAATCTGAGCATGACGTCAGTTATCATCACGTGATAAAAATCGCCAAATTAGGCGTTCCCCGCTAAGAAAGTATTAGCAGTGACTTAGCAACAACTATGTAAGTATGTATATTAGAAGTTAATAAGTAATGTTGTATGTAGATAATGTGAGTCATATGTCATACTGACGTTTGAAGTATTTCAATGTCCCTACATGCTTATATGAGATATGATACTTCCTATAAACATCTGATTACTGAGGAAATATATTCCTTTTATAATTTCATGTATTGTTGAGCTAATTCTGGTGTATAGTTAGTGTTTACAGCAGCTACAAAAATAATATGTAAACCCATTCAGTTATATCTTTTGTGTTCAAAGTCAGTTCCAACTGAATAATCAAATGTTTTACAAGATAGTACTTTCCAGTCATTATTTGGTTTATTATTTAAGTTATTATTGTACTTGATATCATGAGATGACATTGTTGTTATGATCATGTTGTATATGATTTTACAACAACAATAAATGAAGAACATACAATTTATTCTCTTTGTTATATTCAGTGATATTTATAATACATTATAATATAACTGAAATATGTACATTATAGTATAACTGATATATGTACATTGATATCTAATGTTCTGTTATAGAACTAGATGAATTTAACACTTACAGTTCCAGACAAGGGCTGCCAGCCCTAATGGGAACTCAACTTTTAAAGAAGGAAGAAATTCGACTCTCAAAGAAAAAACAACTTCAAGTCTTAAAAAGAGAACAAGTTCATCTATCACAGAAAGAACATGTTGAAGTCTCAAAGAGGGAACAGTCCAAAATTGTAAGTATATTAGTGACTAATCTATTATACTACATGTGTTAGTATACAATCAATATATACATTACATGTTATATGATAAATATGATGATGTAGTAAGTGAGTACTCTAACTCTTATAGTAGACTAGTGTCTGGTATTGTTAACATTAATTGTAGTATAGTCTAATTGTCTCTGTTAGTCTTAATTGCATCATGTTTTTTATATAAATAACGTCACTTTGTGTATTTGACCTGTCCTATAGTTTTATTAGTCTCATATAATACATGTAGTTGTGTATGATTTACTATTTTTAAATGTAATGTCTTGTTTTATTATTATATAGGACAATGAACTTTGGGAGTCTGCTAGACATGGAAATGTAGACAAAGTAAAACAATTAATCCAGAATGGAGCAAACTTAAAATGTTGTAATCAGGAGGTAACATCTTAATTAGTTCATTATTGAGTCTGCTACTATTTGTATCTACTAATTTAGTAATTAATTCAAAATATGTAAATTTAATGAGTATTAATTGTCTTTAGCTGTGTTTATGTTGTGTATACACAGATATTATGTAATTGGATTTATTTCATATATTAAACTCTTTTTGTTCATCATATAGGATTTGTTTGAACCTTATACAACATCTCATACTATAGCTTATATCAATGGTCATGACATAATAGTAGATGTTCTTGAAAATGCAGGAGCTACTCCTAATTATGTAAGTGTATACAAGTATAGTATGTAGTTCATGTCAATATTTATCATTACTAGAATACTTGTTTGTTATATTGATATCATGTACATGTACATACTTGTATACTACATGAAAATGTCTCCTAGTTATTATCAAGTCCTAATACACATATCAATACATATATTGTTTATGTCTAGTTTTCCCCATACTACCTTTCTTATTTCTAGCTACTAACTATAGTATTAGTTTAAAGCATATTATGTCACACTAATGTACAGTATACAGTGTCAATAATTACCTTCATATAACACCTACAAAAGAAATTGTCACTGATTGACTAAACAATTACATGTCACAGTCGCCACACCCACTTTTATTCCTCGCACGTATTTTAAATTATAATACTACTAACTTTAATAATATATTGGAGTACACAGTAAACATACTTTATCACCTTAGTTTAAACCATATTATGTTACACTAAAGTACAGTATACAGTTTCAATAATTGCCTTCATATAATATTTATAAAAGAAATTATATAGAGATTAATTACATGTCACCGTAGCCACACCCACATTCATTCCTCACACGTATTTTAAATTATAACTATAATACTACTAACTTTAATGATATATTGTAGTACACAGTAAACATGCTTTGTTACCTTATCTTACATCTTGTTAGAAGACTAAATTTATTCCACATCGATATCAAGAGCTGTTCATATAGCAGACACAATATTCACTTTAATAGAGATCCTATCATTACATCTACATTTAGAATAATATGTAGTCATCTTTGAGATTTAGTACAAAGTATTCAGTAAAGCTGATAGACTTGTGTCAAACATTTATACAATAATTATTAGAAGAATACATGTATATATAAAGAACTGGGAAATTAAATAATGGTTTGTTGTACTAGTCACAATTATATGTAATTAAACTCAACACTTGTATATACTGTTGTATTTATTATGATGTATATTATCTGTATTTACTTGTTATGATTTATTAGAATGAAATTATGTTAGCAGCTGCTGCATATGGACTATTCAATATTGTAAAAGAAAGTATTCAAAAGAAGGCAAATGTAAATTATCAGGACAAAGATATAGTAAGTTATTACCTTATAATAATAAATGATTGTTTACTAGTAATAGATAGTTTTGTTGTTATTAATTTGATGATTACTAGTTTGTGGATACAATATAATATTTTCATAATAAATCATATAATGCTCAGTGTTAGTGAGGTGAATATTTTAATTGTTATAAAAATCCTATGGAGTTATACTGATATGATGTCATGATATGATAACATTGTCATCTAGGAATTTTGATGAATAATGTATTAATACATTGTAATATTTTGTGTAGATACCAGCGGTTTAATCCACAGTGTATTACTCAAAGCCGTTGTACAATATACATTGTGTACTAAATTTTAAATTTTATTAATAGTTCAATGAGCAAATCTGTTTTTAATATATATATCTCATGATCATAAACATTGTGTGTTGAAGAAAGTTCTTGGTTATTCTATATACAAAGAGTCGTTTTAGCTGTTTAGTCTTGTGTATGTTTAGCTTTATTGGGAAGATTACTTGTTTTACAAGTTTTAATTTGTTAATTTTTTAGTATTATTTGCTATTGAAGTTTTAGGTATTGCTATACATCTATACACTTGAAAGATACTAGTGTTCTTGCTATAAACATTCTATTTGCTTTATTGTTCCTATCACAAGATTAACAAATGTTTCAGATGTTTTCTTGTTGTGTAGTGCATAGAAATTTGGACATCAGCCTGTGACACCTTGTCCACACAGACTACTAGTATGTCAGTATAGATTTCTTTATGTACTCTTAGTACTCTTTTTAAAACTCACCTAGCTAAGAGGTTACAGCCCTCAAGCCATAAATACATTTAAATTTTATCAGTTATATTTATAATGGAAAAGACATATAGCTGTAATTTCAACATTAGTTATGAAGTTGGATGCTCCTTCATGATGCTCATATACTCCTGATAGTACTTAGATCATTCTCTATGTCATTCTCTATGTCATCCTCTACTGTCTACTCACTATTAGGATATGAATATTATCAGTCATACTTTTAGTAATATTCCTAGTAATATTAAAGGAGTTAGTGGCTAATTTGATTAGGTTTTGAGATAGTCATTGTCTATTATGCTAACCACAATGTAAGCAACAAATGTACTGCCAGTAAAACTTAAAGCTGTCATTACTGAAACAAATAACTTGTAATGTTGTTATGATATGAATACTGTTAATGTGATGTAACTGATTGACTTTATACATTTATCTACTGTAGTATTGAACATTTATTAGTGGTTAATTTTTAAAACATTATTTACTGTTTATTCTTTCTATAGGATCATCGGACTGCTTTGCATTATGTTTCAAGCGCAGGACACATTGAGACAGTCCAGTTACTCTTAACAGCTAAGGCAGACCCCAATATTTGTGACAAGGTTTGTATTACATATAGAAATGGTACTTCATATATTTATCTACTGTAGTATTTCATAGTTACTAGTAATTAATTAGTAGTCACACTATTTACTGTTTACTCTTTCTATAGGGTCATCAAACTGCTTTGCATTATGCTTCAATGGCAGGACACATTAAGACAGTCCAGTTACTTTTAACAGCTAAGGCAGACCCCAACATTTGTGACAAGGTTTGTATTATATAGAGAGATGGTTTATAATACATGTACTTGTGTATTGTGTTCATCTTGATACTAAACTAGACATAATATAAACTAATTTAAGAAGTAATAGCAATAGGATGTCTGTTATTACTAATATTGAGTCATCATATCAAGAGATACAGATAAACACAATATTCAGTGTCTAACAACAAATCTTCATTCTGTGACAATTTATTGACATGATTGAACAGTAAACAGTATAGTTTATTGTTTGTTCAATAGTACTAGGAACACATCTGATTCAGTGTAATGAAGAAGCATTGAACTCTTAATACATTTGTGTTCTAACCATTGTTGAAACATGTCAGCGATTATTCCATGTAAGGATTATACACTTAGCTGTCATTATTGTAGCAAATAACTTGTATTGTTGTTATGATATGAATACTGTCACTATGATGTAACTGATTGACTTTATACTTTTATCTACTGTAGTATTGAACAGTTATTAGTAATTAATCTATTGTCACATTTTTTACCGTTTATTCTTTCTATAGTATCATCGGACTTCTTTGCAATATGCTTCAAGGAAAGGACACATTGAGATAGTCCAGTTTCTCTTAACAGCTAAGGCAGATCCCAGTATTTGTGACCAGGTTTGTATTATATATGGTTTATTTTATATGTACTTGTGTATTGTATGTGTATGTATGTAATACTTCTAGTATGTATTATATCAGTACAGAATATTATAATAATATACATGTACATGTACATCACTAAACATAATACAGATAACCTAGCTAAGAGGTTATAGCACACAAGCTATAAAAACATAAAAAAATTATCAGTTATATCCATATATGGAAATAGATATATAGTGTTGATTTCAATAACAATTAAATAGGGTAGTTGGGTGTTTCTTCATGACACTAATGTGTCCCTGATAGCACACAGGACAAAAATGACTGCTCCTTGTTTGATTTGACTGCTTACTATATAATGGATTCCAGTATGTTTATTGTCAGTTCATTTGTGATAAAGGGAGCAATATATTAGTAATATCTCTATAGTCTAGTTGATGTGTTATTGACATTCACACAACAACTGTTTAATTTATAGTATATGTAACTTTTATCATATATAATATTTGCTTTAATTTAACACACTAATATTGTAGTTTTTGATAGAAGTTGTAATTGTTTTAATAATAATTATATGTAAGTATATTGTATGAAAGCATAGTATGGAAAAGAATCCTTTAAACTTTGTAGTAATTGTTGAATAATACATGACATTTTATAGTGGGGAGTTCATATAGCACACTGGTATAATCTACATGACATTATTGAACTCTTATGTTCTTTTGGAGGAGATATGGACCAAGTTAGAAATGTAAGTGATAAATATAATAATATATTTACTGTATATGATGACATGGACATAGTGATCTTACATATATTATAAACATGACTTAATTATATGTGGGTACATGTCACAGTTATAATATATATTATTTTTTAACAGGATGACTTACTTTTAACTTCAGCTGAAAAAGGTGACATAGATAATGTAAATGTAGCACTTGCATCAGGTGCTAATGTCAATGTTCATCATTTATTAAAGGTTAATACAGCTATTATGTACTGTTAGTATTAGTTGTGGTCTGTTTGTATATGCTTTAAAGTACTATTATAAAGGTGGGGTACATTTGTATATGTGTCGTGTAGCCTTTTTATGTGTTGTTGCATAACATTATTGCTATTCATATAAACAAGCGGAAAAATGAAAACTAAACTTGTCACTACACCCTTGTCATTACAAACACTATTAGTTCAAAATGTTGACTGAAGTGAAGTGTTGTTGCTTGCGTTGCTTCACAGATGATAAAGAAGGCAACAAAAATGAATAATATGGGTGTGTCCTATATTTACTCAATGGCTGCAACAAGGAGAGTTTCACAATTTGTTTTAAGAAATGTACCTAGCTGGCCACTTCCTTCCATGAATTTTCTCTTAAGTCATTGTAGCTTTTGCTGGATACTTGATACAAGCAAAGGAAACAACAAACAGTGTCAATGAGCTTCTCATTTACCATAGAGGTCTCTATGTCAGAAATTATAAAATAAAATGTCTCCAGTACTACCTACTATGGTAAAATATAGTTATTTATATGGTTGATAACTTTTACCTTTTTTTATTTTAAACAAGAGGAAATTAGTGTCCTATTAGTTTAAAGTTTATTCATTAGTAACAGAAAACATTGGCTATTGTCTGCTATCAGAATCTTAGTCATACCTTCAATAAAAATAATAGTACTGTTAGTGACTAGTAGGGTTCAGTTTTGAGATAGTCATTGTATATTATAATAACCACAACGTATTTCTAGTAAAACTTAAACCTGTCTTTACTGTAGCAAATTAATTTGTAGTCACATTATTTACTGTCTATTCTTTCTATAGGATAATGAGACTTCTTTGCATTATGCTTCAAGGGCAGGACACATTGAGATAATCCAGTTACTCTTAACAGCTAAGGCAGACCCCAATATTTGTGACCAGGTTTGTATTATATAGAGAGATAGTTTATATTCCATGTACTTGTGTATTGTGTTCACTCCATGTACATGTATGTAATACTACTAGTATGTATTATATCAGTACAGGATAATAATATACATGTACATGTACATTGACACCACTAAACATGATATAGACAACATGAACCAGCAATCTTACACAACATTGCCCTGACTGTTGAAAGAAAATGGTCACTTTCAATTTACTTTGTTCAAGTTCAGTACTCTTTCAAAGAGAGGCTTTAGATAGTGCTCACATTCTCCATCAGTAAAACTGGTCTAGATATGGCGAAAGCACCATCAGACCCTACACCCTTACCCAAATCACAGGTACGATGCTTGAAACCTCAGCACTCCTTTGCATTTTAAACCTAGTCATCCTCCCATAATAATCCATCCTCAATATGGCTGACTGGCCATTTCCTTCCATGCATTTCCTCTTGCTCTTGCATCCTTGTAGCTATTGCTAAATACTGGCCACAAGTAAAGACTATAGCAGACAGCTTCTATAAGTTTCTTGTTGCCATAAAACACATGAAGTTTAAAAGCATGTCATAAACATAAAGCATGCCATAAAACAAGTGCATGTTTTAAAACACATAGTTATTGAAATTGGATTGGCTGACACATAGCTTGGAATGTCTAGATAAAAATTGATTATACCTACGTGTTGTGACACTTCACATTTGGTGGTGTGCATGCATTGTGTTAATAAATTGCCATAATGTACACAATGTGACATTACACAAAGCTTTGTGTCATGTCACATTGTGTAAACCATCCTTAAGTTCATCAAAATTAGATGGTTCAAATTTTGAGTTTCAGGGCAAAATTGTATTATTCTTGAGACTCTATTTTCATACGGGAATTTGAGATGGGTATAATGAAGTTAAAGTAATTTACAAACAAGTCAAAAAAACATTTAGTTTATTGAAATTAATTAAAATGTTTGGTGATACTAAACTACATATAATACAAACTATTTATTAAGTAATAGCAATGGGATATTTGTTAAAAAGGGTTTGACTGAGCTAAGTAAATCAAAGGTAGAATTTTTATCCATAGCTGTCAAAATTGATGTGGCCATTCCCTTTCTAGTGGTATCATCTCTGTATAAGAGATTAAAAATTTAACAAATTTCAAAATTTGATAGTAGGTGTGGTTAATTTTCAGTAATAATTGATGAGTTTCATTTGGAGAATTTTTTATCATTTTTGTACCTACATATTATTAATGTAGGGACACTTTAAAAATAATGTCATAGTCAAAAGAAGCCTATTATTATACAGTGGTGCTCAAAAGAGTTCGGCCACCCACGTGTTTCTCATTAAAAATAGTACTTAAGGTTATTTTCTTAGACAATGTGCAGTACTTGATAGAACATCTTACAGCTGCTCAGTTACGTCTATCGAAAGCTGTTTACACAGGAGCAATTAGAGCAGCGGTTATAAACTTGTTTAAAATCCTTGATTTACAAAGAGGTGCCTGGAAACAATTAGAAAAAACTGACCACAACATGCCCAGAGGAAAACCCACCAGTGAGTTCCATAGAGGTCAAATTATAGCTTTGCATCAAATTAAACTGTCATTTAGGGCTATATCGAAACAATTAAAAATGCCAAAAAGTACAATAAATGATATTATCCAAAAATACAAGAAAAATAAATCAGTAACTGATGAACCACGAGTTGGATGTCCCAAATTATCTTCAACACGAGAAGATAAAAGTCTCGTATTAAAGTCAATTTGAGATTATAAACTAACAGCACCTCTTCTGAATAATATATGGAAGGAGGAAGATAATGTCATGGCTTCCTCAAGTGCAGTGAAGAGAAGACTGATAGATGCCAGATTAAATGGTAGAATTTTGAGAAGGAAACCACTGTTACTGCCGAGACACAAACAACAACGTCTCCAATGGATAAAGGAACACAGGGACTGGACAGAGGATATGTGGAGTAAAGTTGTATGGTCTGATGAGTCCAAGTTTAATCTCTTCCATAGTGATGGTCGAATGTACATATGATGTAGACTATCAGAAGAATTTAATGAGGATTGTATACAGGATACAGTAAAGCATGGTGGTGGTAGTGTGATGGTGTGGGGATGTATCTGTGGCAATGAAAAGGGCATATTAGTACAAGTCAAAGGCAAGGTGGATAGATTTCAGTATTTAGAAATACTAGAAAATGCAATGATTCCATCAGCCTGGTCAATAAGAGGTTTGGACTACATCTTCATGCATGACAATGCATCTTGCCACAAGGCTCATGTAATAACAGATTGGATGAATGAAAATGATGTTAAATGTACTACATGGCCAGCACAAGCTCCAGACTTAAACCCAATAGAGAACGTATGGGACTATTTAGAGAGGAAACTAGAAAAATTGCCAACAACAACTCTCTCTCAAATGACAAGCTTGTATGGCTTTCATTATTTCCGTATTTTTTATATCAAACCTTTTCTCAATCTCCATTAAAATCGCATCAAACGCTAGAAAATACAAATCCTTCATCACTAGTAGTCAATTCTTCTCTACAACCAGTAGACTGGTACAACAAAGAGTCATCAAAATATCTAGGTGGTTGCTTTCTTCTTGCAATGAATGAGAAGTACATGTAGTTTCAATATCATATAACTTAGCTACTTCACCAGTGTATTTAAATACCTTATCCCACATCTCATCTGAACGATATTGTTGTGAAGTGGCTTTGCAGGCAAGAACTAATTCAGCAGCACTAGCTAGATCAATTGATACACTCTGAAGTTGCTCAGAAAGACATTTTGTGCAACTTAGTATCTTGTCAAAAATGATTAAGCTAATCAAGAAAGAAAATGTCTTTATTTGCTCATAAATCCCTCTAGCTTCTATTGCCTTTGCAGCACAACTGATTTCTTCTAATGAGGCTAAAATGCAATCATATCTACAGGATATTGCATTTACTGAAGAATATCGACATGTCCACTACGTATCTGACAATCTTTGAAGCCTTAATGGTTGTTTATCTGGATACTTCTTGGTTTGCTGCTCCATAAAAATAGCATGTGCTTTAGATGTGGACATAAAAACATACAATAATTCAAGTAGCACAAAAAATTCATTTGCATCTCTAATAGATTTCACAACATCAACTAAAACCAAGTTTAGAGTGTGTGCATAACAGTGTATGTATATAGCCTGTGGTGCAATAGCTTTTATGCGCTGCTCTACACCTGAATGCTTTCCACTCATGACGGATGCTCCATTGTATCCTTGTGATACTATCATGTCATCTTCTAAATGAAATTTTCTTAATGTATTATTAATGTAGCTACAAAGACTTTCTGCATTTTGACAAAATGTTTCAACAAAGGTATGAAAATATTCATTAACAACACTTTTGTCATCAACATACCTTATTACAAAGGAAAGTTGTTCTTTCTTGCTACAGTCTTTACACTTATCTACTAAAATAGAAAAAAAACCTGCCTTTTTTACATTCTCACAAATTGTCTTTCACACTATATCAGCAAGTATATTTAGAATTAAGTTTTGCATATTTGGTGAATCAGATGTGTATAATGCATTGTGAGAGCCTGAACCACATAAACGCTCTTGAACAATACTATCATGCTTTGAAATAAAATGCATAAGTTCCTGAAAATTGCCTCTGTTCATTGAAAAACTGCTTTCATCATGCCCTCTTAATGGTATATTTTGTCTTGCAAAAAGTAGAATAAGCTCAGTGATAGATGAAGTATAATGCCTGTTTCTTTCTATTTGTGTACTACTAATTTGTCTAACATTTCAGCTATCGTTGCTCTTTCATTAGTATTTTTAACATAATCTGACCAAGCTACCATGGCTTGCAGGGATTCATACAGGATTTTTTCTTAGGGGGGGGGGGGGGAAGCGGTTATTGTAAATAACAAGACTGCATGCTTTAAGAAGAGCAATTGTTTTTATTAATCAATCTCATTATTGTTATGTACAAAGTGAAACTTCTTGGGGGGGGGGGGGAAACTGGAGTTTGGGAGGGGAAATCTCAGGTTTCCCCCCCCACCTGTATGAATCCTTGGCTTGTTTATGAGAAATAATTTTTGAGTGCTTTTCTAAACTGCCAATTTTGCCTGTATCCAATCACGATAACCATCAATTTGAAAAACTCTGGTGGCAGCAGGTAAAGAAAATAACCTCCATGCATAACATAATATAGCATCTTTCTGAACTGACTATTCTAGCCAAGGATACGTACTATACCATGCCATGAAGAGGAAAATGATCCTGCCTTGTTGCCATACATAGTGACTGGAAAACGTTGTAGACTTGGCTGAACTGGCATTTGTGTTACATTATTTGCAACATCCATGACAGCAGCATTTGTACAGGTGACAACTGCTCTTGAATCAGAAGAAATGGAACTGGAACTTCTGGAAGATGCTTGACTTTGATCAAAAGATTCAAATGGCCTACTAGTGCTATCAATGCTATCACAGTTGTCACTACTGTTGTTAGCAAGTTTGACCACACCTTATGAAACCACACCTAAAAGTTTCTGACCCTGTCCATTTCAATTTTTAATTTTTAATTTTAACACTAGCTTAAGTTGGTTGGGCCTAGGCCCACCCTGGCCCGCCCCTGGATACGCCACTGTGGCCTTCAGCCTCCCCTTCCTACGTCTATGTATAATTATTCACATTCAAACTGACATATCAGTTCAACATATCACTCTAGACAGATTATACTAATAAAATGATTAGATCAAAATAAATTGTTACTACTTTTGATGTTCAATGACAATACTCTTTACTTATTTTGTAATAAATAGATTTTTGATCACTATCAAGTGAGTCCTTAGAAATTGGATCAGATAAAACCAGAAGATGAATGAGATGTAGTATATTTGAGTGATATAAATTACTCAGATATGTGAGGCTAACTTTAACTATGTATATAAACTTAACAAATAATCTGGTAGAGGGGATCAGAAACATAAATGGAGAATATTGTGACCATTACATCTAGGTGTTAGATTAGACTACGTTGACTGATGCTTAAGGAAGGACGAGGCTTCAATCTTTTTAACTGCATGCTACTGATAAGTGTGGCTCTTTCTTTGGAGTTAACACTGCAAATGGAGATGATTTGAGCCCCGCCTTAAATCGTCGATGACGCAATTAACATTACTTGATAAGAACTGCCAAATTAGGCACTGCCGATAAACCTGTATTAACAGTGACTTAGCAACAACTAGGTACGTATATATGTATATTAGAAGTTAATAAGTAATATTGTATGTAGATAATGTGAGTCATATGTCATACTGACGCTTGAAATGCTTCAATGTCCCCTATATACTTGTATGAGATATAATACTTCCTATATTTGATATGATACTTCCTATAAACATCTGATTATAATTTAGTGTATTTTTGGGCTAATTCTGGTGTATAGTCAGTATTTACAACAATTATGAAGATAGTGTAAACCCGTTCAATTATATCTTTTGTTTTCAAAGCCTCTTCCACTAAAACATCAATGTTTGAAAAGATAGTACTTTTCAGTCATTATTGTTCAAGTTATTTTTGTACTTGATCTGATGATATGATATTGAATTGTTGTTATAATCATATTGTATATGATTTTACAACAAAAATAAATGAAGAACATACAATTTATTCTCTTTGTTATATAAACTGATATATATTAATACATTATAATATAACTGATTTACGTACATTATAATATAACTGATATATGTACATTATAGTGTAACTGATATATGTACATTATAGTATAAGTAATATATGTATATTGATATCTAATGTTCTATTAGAGAATTAGATCAATTTAACAGTACCAACCAAGGGCTACCAGACCTTCTGACAATGGCAGCTCAGCTATCAGAAGAAGAGATATTAGAAGAAGAACTATCAGAAGAAGAGCAGGATGATATTGTAAGTATATTATTAACTAATCCATTATACTATGTGCATTAGCATACAATCAATACATTACATGTTGTATGATAAATATGATGATGTAGTAAGTGAGTACTCTAACTCTTATAGTAGACTAGTGTCTGGTATTGTTAATATTAGTTGTACTCTTTATTGTCTAGTTCAAGTTTTATTATAATATATATAAAAAAATTACTGTATTTCCTTAAATAACAACCACAATATCTATATTGAAAATTGATCAACAAATATAAGGCTTCTATTTGCGAATGTGACATTCAGTAATCAAAGATCACTGATTATAAAATTTTCTATTAACTTTTAGCTTTAATATCTCGTATATTAGATTATAAACTTAATTTTTATTAGTTAGTGGAGTCTTACGTTTGTATTAAATTGTTAGTTATAATCCTAATTACATGTTGTTCTTTTTATATAAATATTGTCATTTTGTGTACTGTGTATTTGACCTGTCCCATAATTTTGTTAGTCTGTATGATTTGCTATTTTAAATGTAATGACTTGTTTTATTGTTATATAGAACTATGAACTTTGGGAGTCTGCTAGAGATGGAAATATAAACAATGTAAAGCAATTAGTCCAGAGTGGAGCAAGCTTCAAATCCTGTTATTGTGATGTAAGATCTCATTTAGTTTATTATTTTGTCTGTTATTCATTGTATCTACTGACTTTATTAATTAACTGAAAATCTATAGATCTAATGAATATTAATTGTTTTTGCTGTCTTTGTATTGTGTATACACAGATATGTAAGCCTCTTAGCCATATTATAGAGTACTAGCAGCTGCAATGACTCTGTTTCAAAAAAGTGTTGATGTTCTTATATAATTAAACTACTGACTGTGCAGGTGCAACTACAAAGAATGTGTTGATGTATTGTACCTAAGACTATAGACCCAATAAATAATATTGGGTGGCTCTGCCCCCTTTCAAAAATATTAGGGGCCTTTAGCCCCTTCAGCAGCGGTGTATCTAGGGGCATTTTGATTGGCAGGGTATATTATTTTCATGAGGGTGTGGTCAATTAGTTGTTAATTATTATTAATTTTAAAACAAAATTATTTCCTGTTCTTGTCTCTGTGGTCTAAAAGTTGAGAAATGTCTAGTGTTCTAGAGAGCTTTCTTTCTACTGATATAATTGCTAAGTTACTCAAGCGCTGCTCACCCATCATTGACCTCAGGTAAGTTTTTATTCGCTTCAGGGCAGAAAATGACCTTTCGCAATGAGCTGTAGAGATTTGCAATTGTCATTGCAATTCTAACTAATTTAAAGAGATTGGGAAAGGCTGCTTTTAAGTAAGAAAGATACAAGTAAACATCACTTATATGTGACAACTCTTTGTTCTTAAGTATTTGTTTAGCCATGCCAGCTTCAATGTATATAGAATCTTCATCTAGATTATTTGTCAACTAATGGTTTTAATGCTGGTGGATAAAAAAAGAAGAACTAGGATGACAAGCTTTGTATGGCTTTCATTATTTCCGTATTTTTTATATCAACCCTTTTGTCACTCTACATTAAAAATGCATCAAGCACTGGAAAATACAAATCCTTCATCACTAGTAGTCAATTCTTCTCTACAACCAGTAGACTGGTACAACAAAGAGTCATCAAAATATCTAGGTGGTTGCTTTCTTCTTGCAATGAATGAGAAGTACATGTAGTTTCAATATCATATAACTTAGCTACTTCACCAGTGTATTTAAATACCTTATCCCACATCTCATCTGAACGATATTGTTCTAAAGTGGCTTTGCAGGCAAGAAATAATTCAGCAGCACTAGCTAGATCAATTGATACACTCTGAAGTTGCTCAGAAAGGCACTTTGTGCAACTTAGTATCTTGTCAAAAATGATTAAGCTAATCAAGAAAGAAAATGTCTTTATTTGCTCATAAATCCCTCTAGCTTCTATTGCCTTTGCAGCACAACTGATTTCTTCTAATGAGGCTAAAATGCAATCATATCTACAGGATATTGCATTTACTGAAGAATATCGACATGTCCACCACGTATCTGACAATCTTTGAAGCCTTAATGTTTGTTTATCTGGATACTTCTTGGTTTGCTGCTCCATAAAAATAGCATGTGCTTTAGATGTGGACATAAAAACATACACTAATTCAAGTAGCACAAAAAATTCATTTGCATTTCTAATACATTTAACAATTACATCAACTAAAACCAAGTTTAGAGTGTGTGCATAACAGTATATGTATATAGCCTGTGGTGCAATGGCTTTTATGCGCTGCTCTACACCTGAATGCTTTCCATTCATGAAGGATGCTCTGTTGTATCCATGTGATACTATCATGTCATCTTCTAAATTAAAGTTTCTTAATGTATTATTAATGTAGCTACAAAGACTCTGCATTTTGACAAAACGTTTCAACAAAGGTATGAAGATTTTCATTAACAACACCTTTGTCATCAACATACTTTTTATTACAAAGGAAAGTTGTTCTTTCTTGCTACAGTCTTTACACTTATCTACTAAAATAGAAAAACAACCTGCTTTTTTTAAATTCTCACAAATTGTCTTTCACACTATATCAGCAAGTATATTTAGAATTAAGTTTTGCATATTTGGTGATGTGTATAATGCATTGTGAGAGCCTGAACCACATAAACGCTCTTGAACAATACTATCATGCTTTGAAATAAAATGCATAAGTTCCTGAAAATTACCTCTGTTCATTGAAAAACTACTCTCATCATGCCCTCTTAATGGTATATTTTGTCTTGCAAAAGTAGAATAAGCTCAGCGACAGATGAAATATAATGCCTGTTTCTTTCTATTTGTGTACTACATAATGTCTAACATTTCAGCTATCGTTGCTCTTTCATTAGTATTTTTAACATAATCTGACCAAACTACCATGGCTTGTTTATGAGAAATAATTTTTGAGTGCTTTTCTAAACTGCCATTTTTGCCTGTATCCAATCACGATAACCATCAATTTGAAAAACTCTGGTGGCAGCAGGTAAAGAAAATAACCTCCATGCATAACATAATATAGCATCTTTCTGAACTGACTACTCTAGTCAAGGATACATACTATACCATGCCATGAAGAGGAAAATGATCCTGCCTTGTTGCCATACATAGTGACTGGAAAACGTTGTAGACTTGGCTGAACTGGCATTGTGTTACATTATTTGCAACATCCATGACAGCAGCATTTGTACAGGTGACAACTGCTCTTGAATCAGAAGAAATGGAATTGGAACTTCTGGAAGACGCTTGACTTTGATCAAAAGATTCAAATGGCCTACTAGCGCTATCAATGCTATCACAGTTGTCACTACTGTTGTTAGCAAGTTTGACCACACCTTATGAAACCACACCTAAAAGTTTCTGACCCTGTCCATTTCAATTTTTAATTTTTAATTTTAACACTAGCTTAAGTTGGTTGGGCCTAGGCCCACCCTGGCCCGCCCCTGGATACGCCACTGTGGCCTTCAGCCTCCCCTTCCTGACCTACGTCTATGTATAATTATTCACATTCAAACTGACATATCAGTTCAACATATCACTCTAGACAGATTATACTAATAAAATGATTAGATCAAAATAAATTGTTACTACTTTTGATGTTCAATGACAATACTCTTTACTTATTTTGTAATAAACAGATTTTTGATCACTATCAAGTGAGTCCTTAGAAATTGGATCAGATAAAACCAGAAGATGAATGAGATGTAGTATATTTGAGTGATATAAATTACTCAGATATGTGAGGCTAACTTTAACTATGTATATAAACTTAACAAATAATCTGGTAGAGGGGATCAGAAACATAAATGGAGAATATTGTGACCATTACATCTAGGTGTTAGATTAGACTACGTTGACTGATGCTTAAGGAAGGACGAGGCTTCAATCTTTTTAACTGCATGCTACTGATAAGTGTGGCTCTTTCTTTGGAGTTAACACTGCAAATGGAGATGATTTGAGCCCCGCCTTAAATCGTCGATGACGCAATTAACATTACTTGATAAGAACTGCCAAATTAGGCACTGCCGATAAACCTGTATTAACAGTGACTTAGCAACAACTAGGTACGTATATATGTATATTAGAAGTTAATAAGTAATATTGTATGTAGATAATGTGAGTCATATGTCATACTGACGCTTGAAATGCTTCAATGTCCCCTATATACTTGTATGAGATATAATACTTCCTATATTTGATATGATACTTCCTATAAACATCTGATTATAATTTAGTGTATTTTTGGGCTAATTCTGGTGTATAGTCAGTATTTACAACAATTATGAAGATAGTGTAAACCCGTTCAATTATATCTTTTGTTTTCAAAGCCTCTTCCACTAAAACATCAATGTTTGAAAAGATAGTACTTTTCAGTCATTATTGTTCAAGTTATTTTTGTACTTGATCTGATGATATGATATTGAATTGTTGTTATAATCATATTGTATATGATTTTACAACAAAAATAAATGAAGAACATACAATTTATTCTCTTTGTTATATAAACTGATATATATTAATACATTATAATATAACTGATTTACGTACATTATAATATAACTGATATATGTACATTATAGTGTAACTGATATATGTACATTATAGTATAAGTAATATATGTATATTGATATCTAATGTTCTATTAGAGAATTAGATCAATTTAACAGTACCAACCAAGGGCTACCAGACCTTCTGACAATGGCAGCTCAGCTATCAGAAGAAGAGATATTAGAAGAAGAACTATCAGAAGAAGAGCAGGATGATATTGTAAGTATATTATTAACTAATCCATTATACTATGTGCATTAGCATACAATCAATACATTACATGTTGTATGATAAATATGACGATGTAGTAAGTGAGTACTCTAACTCTTATAGTAGACTAGTGTCTGGTATTGTTAATATTAGTTGTACTCTTTATTGTCTAGTTCAAGTTTTATTATAATATATATTAAAAAATTACTGTATTTCCTTAAATAACAACCACAATATCTATATTGAAAATTGATCAACAAATATAAGGCTTCTATTTGCGAATGTGACATTCAGTAATCAAAGATCACTGATTATAAAATTTTCTATTAACTTTTAGCTTTAATATCTCGTATATTAGATTATAAACTTAATTTTTATTAGTTAGTGGAGTCTTACGTTTGTATTAAATTGTTAGTTATAATCCTAATTACATGTTGTTCTTTTTATATAAATATTGTCATTTTGTGTACTGTGTATTTGACCTGTCCCATAATTTTGTTAGTCTGTATGATTTGCTATTTTAAATGTAATGACTTGTTTTATTGTTATATAGAACTATGAACTTTGGGAGTCTGCTAGAGATGGAAATATAAACAATGTAAAGCAATTAGTCCAGAGTGGAGCAAGCTTCAAATCCTGTTATTGTGATGTAAGATCTCATTTAGTTTATTATTTTGTCTGTTATTCATTGTATCTACTGACTTTATTAATTAACTGAAAATCTATAGATCTAATGAATATTAATTGTTTTTGCTGTCTTTGTATTGTGTATACACAGATATGTAATTGGATTCATTTCATATATTACAATATGTTTGTTCATCATATAGGATGTACAGATAGGATATATACCACCTCGTACGACACCTCATACTATAGCTTACATCAATGGTCATAGCATAATAGTAGATGTTCTTGAAAATTCAGGAGCTACTCCTGATTATGTAAGTGTATACAAGTATATTATGTAGTAGCCTCGTACCCATGTTTTCTCGAAAGAAAAGAAAGCCTGGTAACTGCATGTGCATAATTATAGTAATTCATGCAATATAGTGACATCATAATTGCAACATTTGAAATTAAATGACAAAATGAATGGGGTGGGTTTACATTGATGATGTTTCATTCACTACATGAGTTTAAGCATGGCTAGTTGAGTTTGTTGGTTGTGCAGAGACTCAGTGGAAACAAAAAGATTGTCAAACTTGTTCAGTGCTGTTGGGATACAAAACCATACGAAGACATCTTTTTCGTCATATATAGCTTCAACGGACAAGAGTTGTTTTTTTAAAGAGATAGATTTGGCCTTCCTAGCTACTATAGAGCTTAGAGTAGAGCAGTAGAAACGTTTCTATCCGTACTACAAGTAGCCATCACAGTCTGACATTGCAGTAAAAAGACATTTGACGTCATGGTTGATGGAGGATACTATTTTCCGAGAAATCTGTGGAAATTAAACGCATGCGCAAACAGTAGGTACCAGGCGTTCTTTTCTTTTGTGAACACCTGGGTACGAGGCTAATTATGTAGTTGATGTGAATATTTTATACTTTACTAGAATACTTATTTATTATATTGATATTACGTACATGTACATACTTGTATATTACATGAAAATGTCTCCTAGTTATTACCAAGTCCTAATACACATATCAATACATATATTGTTTATGTCTAGTTTTCTCCATGCTACTTTTCTTATTACTAGCTACTGACTAGAGCATTAGTTTAAAGCATATTATGTCACACTAAAGTACAGTATACAGTGTCAATAATTGCCTTCATAACATTTATGAAAGAAATTGTCACAGATTGACTAAACAATTAAATGTTACAGTAGCCACACCCACATTCATACCTCACAAGTGTTGTATTTTAAATTATAGCTATAATGCTACTATCTTGAATAACACAGTAAGCATGCTTTGTTACCTTATCTTACATCTTGTTAGAAGACTAAATTTTTACCGTATCAATACCAGGACCTATTTATATAACAGGCACAATATTCATTTTAATAGAGATCCTATCATTCCATCTACATTTAGAATAATATGTAGCCATCTTGGGGGTTAGTACAAAGTATTCAGTAAAGCTGATAGACTTATGTCAAACATTTATACAATAATTATTAGAAGAATACATGTATATATAAAGAACTGGGCAATTAATTAGTGGTTTGTTTTACTAGTCACAATTAAACTCGACACTTGTATATACTGTTGTATTTATTATGATGTTTATTATCTGTATTTACTTTTTATGATTTATTAGAATGAAATTATGTTAGCAGCTGCTGCATATGGACTATTCAATATTGTAAAAGAAAGTATTCAAAAGAAGGCAAATGTAAATTATCAGGACAAAGATTTAGTAAGTTATTATCTTATAATAATAAATGATTGTTTACTAGTAATAGATTTTTTTTCATTAATTTGATGATTACTAGTTTGTGGATACAATATAATATTTTCATGATAAGTCATATAATACTCAGTGTTATGTGAAGTGAAATATTTTGATTGTTATAAAAATCCTATAGATCTATACTGATATGATACCATGATATGATGACATGTCATCTAGGAATTTTGATGAATAATGTACTAAGATATTGTAATATTTGTGTAGATATCAGCAGTTTAATCTACAGTGTAATACTCAAAGCCACTGCACAATATACGTTGTGTGCTAAATTTTAAATTTTATTAATACTTTAATAAGCTCACACGTTTTAATAATATACATTCATGATCATAAACATTTTGTGTGTTCTTGGCTATTCTTTATATAAAGAGTTGTTTTAGCCATTTAGTCTTATGTATGGTTAGCTTTATTGTGAAGATTACTTGTTTTACGAAGTTTTAGTTTGTCAATTGTGTAGTATTATTTTTATTGAAGTTTTAGGTATAGCTATATATCTATAAACAAGTAAATACAAAATATTTTCTTAAAAGTAAAATAACTTTAGGGATGGACAACAGCAGTCCAATACAAAGAATGCAAACTAGACAGTAGGGATAGCTATACATCATCCCTACATAGTAGCACAGGCATAGAGTGCAACAATATGTCACTGATATTATTTAAGTGATTTAAATATAATTTGTTAATATTCTAAATTGTTTGTGCCACTTCTGCTGTTATGTAGAGATGATGTAATGTCTATCCTTACCAATCCTAGGGTTTAAAAGATGCTGAAAGTCTTGCTTAGAATATAGTACAAAACGTGGCTACTAAGTAATTACTAGTAACTGCTCAATGCTACAGTAGATAGATGTATAAAGTCAATCAGTTACATCATAGTGACAGTATTCATATCATAACAATATTTCAAGTTATTTGCTGCAGTAATAACAGCCTTGAGTTTTACTGGAAGTACATCTTTTGTTTACATTGTGGTTATTATAATAGATAATGAATACCTCAAAACCTAATCCAATTAACCACAAACTCTCTTTATATTACTAGGATTTTTTTAAAACTATGACTGATAATATTCATATCCTAATAGTAGACAGTAGGGGTTGGCATTGAGAATGTTTCCTGTGTACTATCAGGAGTGCATGAGTGGCATGAAGTAGCATCCAAATCATAAATAATTGTTGTTGAAATTATAGCTATATCTACTTCCAAATATAGATATAACTGATAAAGTTTTAATGTTTGTTTGGTTTGTGGTGTATAATTCTTAACTAGGTGAGCTTTAAAAAGAGCACTCAATGCACATAGAGAAATCTATACTGACATACTGGTAGTCTGTGTGGACAAGATGTCACAAACTTTATTCTTTCTACAGGATCATTGGACTGCTTTGCATTTCGCTTCAAGTGCAAGACACATCGAGATAGTCCTGTTACTCTTAACAGCTAAGGCAGACCCTAATATTTGTGACAAGGTTTGTATTATGTATGGAGATGATTTATGTTACATGTACTTGTGTATTGTGTTCACTCCATGTACATGTATGTAATACTACTAGTATATATTATATCAGTACAGGATATTATAATAATATACATGTACATGGACATCACTAAACATGATGCTGACAACATGAACTAGCATTGTACAATTCCTGCCCTAACTGTTGAAACTAAACTGTCATTTTTCAATATCTTGTATTCAGTCTCTGTACTCATTTAGAGAGTACCCATATTCTTCACAAGTAACTCGGGTTTAACAATGGCTACAGCATCATCAGTTCCCACCCTTGCCTTGTTCACAGATGGTATGGTTTCAACTCTAGCACCCCTCTGCACCCCTAGCTTCCCAAGTTTTTCAAAGGCCATCCTCCAGAGTAACATTGCCCAATATCCAACCCATCCCCGATGTAACTCATGTATGTATCTCCTGGAAGCAGGGTGCTTGTATGCTACCTGGTACTTGCTGTCTCAAACACCAGTGTGGGACCAGTAGAGGGGCTCGTATTGCTCAAGACCACCTCCTTTCTTTGGATGACTAGATTTATGAAAGGCTTCTAAAATGTACCACCAGGGCCACTTATTGATTCAGTTGGCCACCTTTTTGCTAACAGCAATCTGACTTGATTTTGTCAACCTCTTCAACTTTGTGTTCCTTAATATGTTAAGTCTTCATCAGTCTTACCACCTATCACTTATGTCAGTCTATTCAATCATTCTCATGTGTACCATTGCCACTTATGTATATATATATATATATATATATATATATATATATATATATATTATTCTCCAGCCTGACTCAAGGCAAACTATTCTGTTGTTATTGATCAATGATATTATTAACTTATTTACAAATGAAGTACAATGGAGTGGTTGTACTATGTATATACCTTCATACAGTCCATAAGGGCTAAATGCCCATAAGTCCGGTCTTACCAGTGGCTCAGTGGCTTTCATGCCTCTGGTTTATTCATTCTTGTATCCTCCAATTGGCCTCCAAAACTACATAAAGGGTCTATTAGCTATGGTCCATGGAAATGCTTTGCCCACTCTAAAGACCCAACATCATGCCCACTCTGTGATTAGTACGCACACCCCTTAATATTTCAAACATGGGAGCTGTTCTATTTGACCATCAGGACCATGTTATCATCTCCCACCTGGCACAAGGATTCAGGCACAGCTTCTGGATTGTCTTTGATTGCTCTTGGTATTGATTACTCATCTTAAGTTCCATTAAAAACCACACCTCCAAAATGACCTCTATAGCACATCCTTTTAAATATGATTTTTAAAGAAACATGATAGCTTTATATTTTTTAATTATGTTAAAAGCATTACGATAAACAACCTATAGTAATTGCTATTAAACCATTACTTATTGTCAGATTATTAGACAATAGTTACTTATTATACTTGTATGTTTAACAGTCATTATCATGTCTTCATTAATGTTATTGGTGAAGTCATTTGAATCAGAGCACACAAGAATTGTATCTGTTCACATGATATGAATTTTATTTTAGACAGTTTGTTAGACTTTACCTTTCATCATGTTATTATACTCTTACAAATTTTACCATTTGACCATACTCTGAGTATTGTTGACCAGGTGTTTAAATGAAGCATTTTACACAAGTCAGATATTGTAGTTTAGAAATAATATGAATAGACATATAATGATATCATAATTCTTTACAAAGTTCAATGGGTGTGGTTTGTGATGTGGTTTCTTTGTGTGCTTGTGTCTTTTTTCTTCAATATTGAATTTGTATGTCTTAATGTGTTAGCATGTTTAGTGACTCAATAATGTCATATAGTGACATCATGGAATGAGATATAGCTAATAAAGAGAATATGTTACTACTACAGTTCGTTTATCGCAAATGTTAGCTGCTGTTGGTAGTTTATATTGAATAAAAAATTATGTACAACATATTGTGTAGTTACTTGTCATATTATACAGTGTAATACAGTTGTTGTGATGGAGTGTACTGATGACTGGTTTCATTGATTATGTAGTTTACTGTCTAATAGTTTCTTATTTTTATTTAACTTTGCTTCTTATGTTTCTAGATAGGACGTACACCTGCATATTATGCAGCAGAGGAGGGTCATGCTGACATAGTAAAATTGTTAGTAGAAATGGGACAAGCTGATGTCAACACTAAGGATTCAGTAAGTGACAGTAATTGTATTACAAGACATACTATTGTACGAAATTCTGACCAATCAAGTAATTCAAATTACTTCATTTGAGGTATAAATCAATAAGACACATGTTTTGAGGTGTATTATTGATTCAATAAGAAATGTGTACTCTACACCATCTATTCTTTATCAGTTCTATATTCTAATAATTTTTTTAAAAACATTTGAATGATAATGCTAATGTTTATTATCAATTAAGTTAAAAAAGTCATGAAGTGAACATACAAAAAAGTGCTTTCATTAATTGACTTGTAACAAGGCTATTCTATATATATAACACAGTCCTTAACATAATGTCCAAGGTTTCTGTTTGTTAGTCATGATACCATTAATCATAGCTATCTGTCTAACCAGCAGTGTAATGAAATCATGCCTGAGGTCCTTACTTTGCATCACTGTTATTCCACTTGAGTTAGCCACAGAAAAAACAATGTGGCTCAACCTTTATGACTGTCTTTTATCAAATCTCACAACCCTCTGAATAAATAGCACAATGACAAGCCTGTTCTCACTATAGAGAGTGGAGAAAGACATCTTGTCAGCCATAGTGAATACAAAATACCATTGAAATACACATGCACTTTGTGGTACAAGGAAGTAAACGCATTTCTCTAAACTGTAATTTTTCACTACTCTAATTATCCACAATAGTGCTATGTTTCATTATGCAATGAATTTCAAGAGTATTATTTTGTACAATCCTCCACTGTACAAAATTTATTTACTTGTGAAATATTTCCCATATATAGTACTATGATTGATGATGTCAACCATTTGTTTAAGTACCATGTCATGGTTTGTACTTTATTAGATGATACTTGTAATAATGTGGATAGTTTTTGTTTTGTGTATTAGATGAAATTGACGAATAATGACAAACTATGACAGTTGAAGTATGTTCCCTTACTTCACTATTGTAGACATGGCATTCTGAAACAAAATTATAACAATTACTAGATTATTTTAGTTTACTTAGTAATCATTTAATGAATACACTGGCCATGCATTTCACTTCTTTGTGCACCACATCAAATGAATCAACAGTAATAGATTGAGTAGCAGATATGCTGTTTCTTGAGCAATGCAATCATGTTTGTCAACACAACATAACATTGTACCTTGTCATGCTTATAAGTATTGTTGTTGTTACCATGGTGATTGATACAGGATTTAAAGTTTAAATTTATGATAATAAGATGGTTCACCTTTTGCTATATTCTTGCCATGTATCTAACACATGTATTTACATGTAATTACAACAACTCTATTGATACTGCTGGAATCACAGAGGTATGTGTTTAATTAGCTTGATATCAATATCACAAAACAAATGGCCATGATAACAATAGTGTTATTTCTCCATAACATTACATCACAACCAAGAAACTTCAAAACATTGACAGAGACTACTTCCATGTTCTGTAAAATCACAGCTTTCACTGCCACAAAACCAAACTAGATGTTGATCATGTAAAAGATAATTATTTGGTGCAAAAGTAATCTTTGCAAGCCTTCTAGTTTTGTAGTCATCATTGTTTAAAAAGGATTATAAGGATAAAAAGAACATTTTACTATTCCTAAATAAACAATGCTAATGACTACATGATTGCTGCTCTTCATAATACAAAAACAATTATGTAAAATAGATATATCCGTTAATTAACATGCTACCCTAAACAATCTTAGGACTGCCTGACATGTGTAGCATGTCAGGTAATTAAAATTAACTAGCCATGAAAACAAGATAGTTCCTCTTATAATAACACATGACAGACACTAGCAGTCAATGGAAGTATGACTAATCAAAGCCACATTATCTTTCAGTCATTATACTGTCTTTGTGACTGTTATATTATTGTCAGTGATAAGGAAATAGAGCTAATTTTTGTTATTAATAATTATCAGTTTTAATATTTGTATATTATCACACCTAATATCTCACCTTGTTAAGAACCTTCTTTTATCCATGATACATTAATAATTACATAATTATAAAATACAATGTTATAAAAAATTGTTTTGCTTCATCTTCTCATCTAGACCTACGTTATATGTTTGCTTCTTTCCCTAGGATGGCAATACTCTATTGCATTTTGCCTGCTCGTGTGGTAGCTTTCTTTTCCAACAATATTCTACCTTGCCAACTAGTAGTAGGGACACAATACAGTATCTGCTAAATGATGTGAAGTTAAATCCACTGGCTGTTAACAATCATCAGCAAATACCATTAGAACTTATTCCACCAAATTACAAAGACAGATTCCAATTACTAAAACTCTTTCAACCATTTCTGCAACATAATATGGAGTATCCAGTAGATTCATATGCCAAACTATTCCTTTGTGGGAAAATGAATGCTGGTAAAAGCTCTTTAGCTGCTGTTATATCTTATCGTGCTGACAAGGGACGATACCATAACTATAATCCAGAAAAATGCATTGAAGGTGTTGCATTACAAACCACCGGAATTGACTACCACAGCATTCATAGTACAGAAATAGGAAATATTATAATTTTTGATTTTGCTGGTCATGCAGAATATTACAGTAGCCATGCTGCAATACTGGAAACTCTTTTGTTGAAGTCACCAGCTGTCTTTGTAATTGTAACTAATCTTACTGATGAGAAAGAGATAATAAAGAGGGACCTGTACTTCTGGTTTAATTTTATTGAGAATGTTAGCACTAATTTAAGTAATCCCAGTCAAGTTATCATTGTTGGAAGCCATATTGATCTTTTGCCACATGAAAATGATTACAAATCTTTTATTAATGAAATTGCAACTAGTGCCATTCGTGATCAAAATTATACTGGTTTCCTGGCAATGGACTGCCATAGACCAGGAGGTAAAGGTGTTGAAGAATTTATGACTAAACTAAAGAAGAGCTGTAAAACTGTTATTGACAGAGAAGATAAAATAAGCTACCACTGTCATTGTCTACATGGTTTCCTTCAACAGCTTAAACTTGTTGCCATTAGTTTAGATGACCTCTGCTCAAGAATTGAGAATATGAACGAACCATGTCTTTTGTCAGATCGATCAACTGTGTTGAAGTTTTTGACCATTCTTGGAGAAAAGGGTCTTGTCTTATTTCTAGGAGATTGGTTAATTATAGACAAAAAATCTCTGTTAACTGAAGTAAATGGTATTCTTTTTAATGAAAGCTTTGATCATATATGTAAACCAGTTACCAGTAACACCGGTATCATGCCAGTGTCTACCCTAGCTAAACTATTTCCCAACCACAATACAAAAATGCTAATTCGTTTCTTAACAAATCTACAGTTTTGTCACAAAATTGATTCTCATTCTGTTAACAAAATAACAAACAATATACCATCAGAAGAACCTACTTTGAATAAAGATGTGAAGTACTTGTTTTTTCCTGCACTTATTAAAGAAGAGAGGCCCTCATCAGTCTTCCATGCAACAGATGGATTTGGTTGGTGTCTATGGTGTCCAAATCCTCAGCAATTTTTATCTATACGATTCCTTCATACGCTACTTCATCACTTGGCCTATACTCATTGTCTTCCTCCTGACAACACTGGTATTACTGAAACCAACATTGAAGTCAAGGAACTCTGTCGTGATTGTACTATGTGGAAAAATGGGATATATTGGAAAGATGAGAATGATATTGAAGTGATGGTGGAGGTTACTGAACACAATAGATGTGTTACAATTTTAGTTTCGTACAATAATTCCTTGAAAAGTTATGAAGTCCGTACATCTCTCATTAAAGAAGTACTTAGTCTTAAGAACAAGATATGCTCATGTAAAGTACAGCAGTTTGTTATTCCTCCTGGTAATGTGAATGATGTTGTTGACAAGGAGCAGAGACACCGTATACTCTATTCCCTGAGAAAAGTAGCCCTTGGAGTTATTACTAAATGTCCTGTTGGCGATGCAAACAATAAAACTGCTGTAAGTGTTGATGTCATATCTGTTGTGGGTGAAAATGAACCTTATCTCTACATCACCCCCATTGTCATTGATGCTCTCTTTACAGACAGCAACAGGGACATAGTCTTTCCACATCACTACTTCCAACATATAGAGGAAGTATGTAAGGAGATTATGCCATTGTCATGTGATCACTCTCATGTCTTAGTGAGGGAACGTCTCAACCGATTTAGCATTTTTACTGGCCGTAATCCTTTGGTAAGTTCATGATTTTATAAATGTTTAGTTGTTTGGATTTTGTACATAGACTATATCCTCTCGACCTATTAGAACGGAAGAGATACAACACCTTTCTGAACATGCTTTTTGTATTATAAAGAAAGGTAGGTCATTATACCTGTCCCGCTTAACATTTACTTATTATTGTTTATAGAATCTGGTACCACTAATCCTGATAAACATATACCATCATCAAGTACATATGATATGTCAGGTATGTTTTATATTCATGTTGTCACATTCATTATGTTGGTAACTAATGATTCATTGTAGTAAGGTGATAATACTAGAGATATATGATAGGTTTACTTTGAACACTACCTGATTCAAGCTTATTATATAAAGAATACTATACCTTTTAGCAGAAAGAACCAATTACACTGGAGTTAAATATTGTGTATTTAATACTATGTTGCAGGTAATCAAGAGTCAAAGGAATGTACATCCGATGATGATTTTAGTTATTTTCCTAAATTATGTAAGTTAATAGAGTCATTCTTGAAAATAGTTTCGTTTAATTTTCTTGATAGTTGTTCAGCCAAAAAGACATGAAGTTTTAACCCAACTAGTATGTATTGATACTTTATGGCGTAATATTGGTAATGGTCTTGGAGTCAGTTTTAATGTTCTTCAAGGTTTGGCTGAATCCAACCAGTCAAATCAAGCAAAACTTGACCAAGTTATTCAGAAGTGGTTGGACACAAATGGTCAAGGTGGAGGTGCTCCTGTCACATGGATCACAATTTTAGATCTTCTAAAGGGACCACTTGTTAACAACAAAGCCCTAGCTATGAAGATATACCAGTCACTGAAAAAAGAAAGTACTAACAAGCAGATAGCTCAAAGTAAATATATCATGATGTTGATGCATAAATGATTTACTTTTGGGGCAGTTAATAGTTGTAATGATCATAATATTTACCTATAATATTAACTTTCTCATTAGCTTTAGTCTGACTTAGCTTAACACAACGTTATCTATTCCTCAATATTATGATAAACTGAAAGAACAATATATTTTTGGGATTTTTATTGAACTGCCTCATAGAAAGATATCTTTTTCTGACTCAGGGAACAATAAGGATTGAATGTATTATATTTTACAATTGGTCACATACTTTGTCTGTGTTTTAATGTACATAATAATTATAGTTAAAGGCTATGCAACTATTAGCATATAATGCTTGTGTTAGTACTTTGTATGAGAAGGTTTGTGTACAACATGCATAAGAAACATGTCATGAAGCTCACTTGATATCTTATAGATCATACTAGGGAATCAAGTGTTGTTGATTCAACTGACAATTTATCCATGGAACATCAGGTATGGTTAGTTTAAATACATAATAGATTGTATTCATTTTAGTCAATCACAAATTCATTTCCTTAGTGGTATAATACAGATAATGTTTACATCATCAATCTTTCCTATTATAAAGCTAAAACAGTATTCATCATTTTTCCACTCTACATAACAGCAACATTCCTCTGATGAATTTTCAAATGAGCCCGAAGAAGAGATTCTCCCTAGTGATAGTACACAGCAAGGTAATGTAAGACTTCTAAATAAAACTACTACATATAAAATATGTGATGACATCACTAATCTATTGTGCATCCCTATTGTTGTTTTGCTGCTTGTGCTATTATAGTTGACATAATGATGCTAAGTAGTTTATAGATGTCAAAAAATATTGTTTTATTTCTTTGTTGATATCACATTGTCTTCATTCACTAATTCACTTTTTGTGTTTGCTTTGTAACCTTAACTCAGTTTCATTTTCTTTTCTTGTTTTGTTGTGTAGGTACTTGTGAGCCATCTGAAATATTTCTAGAATATTTTGCTGATATTTGTGATGCTATTGAAGTTAAACCCCTTCCAATTGTTCACCAACTCCTTTCTGCTAAGTTGATATCGAATAATTTTAAAGATGATGTACAAAGTATGATTGGTGATGCTTATGACAAAGCAGACAAAGTAGTTAATGAGCTACAACAACATGTTCAAGAAAAAGGAATTGAGTTTTTACAAGCTATCTGTGATTTCCTTCTGAAGCAGAACCATATGTTAAAAGACATTGGTATGAAAATGAATCATCGTCTAGGAAGTGAGAGATTATATTATACCACTCTATACATTACAAAAGTAAAGTTTATAAGATTGACTGTTCTTTTAGTGTGATACATATTGTAATTGCTTGTCGAATGATATTGTCCTTAATCAACCAACTATATGAAAAATATTCTATCCACTGCAGACCTAATTATACCTTCTTAATATGCACTACTGGATTGCACATACTTTTATGTTTTTAATTTCTTAGCATGGCTAACATGCTTTAAACTTTAAAATGTAGTGGTTCATACTTATGGAGTATGTTGTCATTCAGCATAGGGCCGTCTAAAAAATTTGTTATAATGACTGTACACACTACAACAGCATATACTATTGTTTTATGTAGAGGTTTATTACAAAGACATGTAAGAGATTAACCTAAATTGTTAAAGGAATCCGCATTTAGATAACTTCAAATATTAGTATTCAAGGTACACCAGTATAGCCATGCACTTGTGAAAAGTGTGTGCAGTATACTTATCCATTAAAGCCTGTTCATGATATTATAAAAGGTATATCTTATTAAATGCACTTTTTGGTTATGATGTCAAAATTTTAAGAAGAAAATTTTTGCAATATATATATATTCATGTAGATATTAAAAAATATATTCACATAAGATTATGAATGACTTGATTTCATTTGTTTTCAGGTTCTACTAAGCCAAAGAAATCATTTTTGTCTTCAGCATCAAAGAAGTTCAAGCAGTCTTTTAACATGGATGATGATGAATTAGGTAGATTATTATAATTGTCACATATGTTATATATAATGCTTACACTTTATGAACAACTTTTTACATTGTTTTTTTTTATTTTGTAATTCCTATTCATACTTCATACACAGAATTACCAATTACTGCTGAAGATTTGGAAAATGTTGATTGGACTGAAAGCACTAACATTAGTGAGACCATGGAATACCAGGTATAATTTAATTTTTTTCTCCAAGTCTATTACTATGCTATGTCCACAGGAAATAGACTGTCATGTAAAGGAGCAAAAAGAAATAACTCTTTCATCATTTCAAAGCAGCAGTACTACACAACAAGGTACTGTATTTAGAGTTATGATATGTTATTTCCTTTGTTACTATAGAGACCATTCTAGGCACTTGTAAGCACAAGATTAATATTAACTCTAACACAGGTGATCACAGCAAAATAGTTGTTATTTTAATTAAAAATTGTATTTCCTATGCACATACATGTACTTTTTCTGCATACTATTATAACCTGTGGATTTTATAATAACATGTTAAGAAACATGAACACACATTATTATAGCAAATGCTTGTCTACTAAGGAAAACAAAAGAAGCTAATATGGTTTAAGTATGCTTACAACAAAGTGTCAGGAATCCACTGAATGTGTTTTTGTTTGCTATCTAGTGTTTAATGTTATTTGAAAACAATTCACTTATTCACATAACTTTAGATGATTTGCCTAAAACCAAGAAGTTTGCCCAAGACTAATGAGAGAGTATGGCTAACAGACTTGCTGGAGTAAAAGGTACTTAGAAATATGACAAGAGTACAAATGATGCATACAAAAGGCTTATGAAGTTGTTTAGAAGATTTGTGATTTTCTTTCAGAACAAACTCATGAGATCTTTGAGATAAGATGATGAGTCAACTTCACGTAAAGTGTAAGTGGAAAACTTTGTGTGAACATGCATCACATCTATTAATAGTAATAATTATAAAGTTTCAATTAATACATTAAATTAAATTGATAACTCGAGATTGTGTTTACAGTCAACAACTAAAGATATATGGAAATGTTAATAGTTCCAAGTAGCACTTTCTTTTTTAAAAACTATTAACTGACCAAGTGTAATACATTCTTATAGTCCACAAGAAGCAGCAGTACTATTATTATATAATATAATACTCAAAAGACAAATATATAAATTATGATACAACACATATAAATTATGATGCATACTTTTCACTGAATGAGTAATAAGTTGTAATAACTACATGTTCTTTTCTATTGTAGGTTACATATTCTTAGGATATAGGCTTCCCTTTTCAATGTTGTTACATTTTCTGCTATCAAATTAATAGTACTTAGAAAACTCTGTAGGTATCTGTATATTTTGAACTACATTTTTCATAGCTTTATTGTTTTGATAGTTTTGATATTGCTATTTTATTTTGAAAGAAATTGTAAAATCCTCAGAGAGTGCATGTACTTTAAATCTATGACTGCATACAGATAATAGAAGCATTTCACAATCAGATAACTAGTTCAGATCATATCACACATTTCCTACACACTGTAGTAAGTTGTACAAAAAATATCAACTGCAGTGGGTAGTTATCTAATGCAGTGTCTTCATCTCCTGCACAAAATTTCTGACCATGCCACTGTATACATGTTGATATAATATAGATAACAAAGTCATGGATTATCAAGTCACATACATTAACATAATGTAAATAGGAGCTGCACTAGTAGTTACCCAAGATTATCTTCCATGTTGGAACTGTGAAAGAATGTAACAATAAATATTCATTTCTAATGATCTGTCAGTCCTGTCTTATCTGTAAAAATTCTTTAAGAAGAGTAAGTGAAAGCTGTTCTTTTGTTATTCTAAAAATGAAAAAAAAGCAAAAGCATGTCTGTACCAGTCATATATGATTGTAGTATCTGTACTGTTAAGTGAGGTGTCTCAAATTTCTCTTTGTGAAGTGATTAAACCTTATTGAAGAATGTATGAGCAATACCTGAACAACAAGCACCTCATTTTAAAGTGCATACTTTGCCTTCATTTCTGTCAGTGTACATGTCTTGTTACATGTATATTATAATGATGAGTAACAAACAACACAATCTGTACTCATCACAATCACCAGGATATCATGGATATGGCTACCTGTCATATAAGCTCTAGACTTGTAAACATCTTATACCTATTAAGGTCTCTATTGTAGTCACAGTTTCTTATATAAACACAGATTTAAGCTAGAGCTAACATTGTCCTTCTTTATGACACACTACTCCCAGTGCTACTTACTACACATGATCCAATCATGAGATCTGTAATATTATAACTATTACATCTTTCTAATACCATATGGATCTTTTTATCTGATGTTGTATTTCAGTGTTCATATGTTTTAGAATTACTCAAAGCACTGCTAATTTGAGCTGTGATGGATTTGCCTGCAAAGGCAGCTGTTTAAATTGTGACCTGATTTGTGCAATAAGGGACCAAGCAATTGTGATGTGATTTTTGAAAAAGGATCACTGTTAAAACACCTAAAAACAGTTTTGTATACATGTAGATGCTGTTTGATTAAGATATAGAATAAAAAAATGTGGGCCTAGAATTTTATCCTTGGGAGTATCCAATATATAAAGGATTCATAGCCAAATATTTCTCTTTTACTATAAGTTATGCCCTTTGTATGCCACAACAGTGATAGTCAGCAATAATCATAACAATGACACCAAATCTTATAAAATGAACAAGACATTGAAAATGATAGCCACATTCAAACAACAACAATGATCTCTACATTCTGTCATCTAAGTAATCTTCCTTCAACTACACTCATATTTATGCATCTGACCTGTTACGTCTTCAGACAACTACTGTTATAGTTTATAACAGGAACAGTGTACAACTATTTGTGATTAATTATACTGGTAAATCACATATTTTCCTAGTCTAAAAATAGTAACACAACTTCTGAGGGCTTAGCTTGGCATTTTAATGAATTGCATCTTCATTATTCACTACTAATATGTCTTAAGCAATTGAAACAATCACACTGAGAAGACTCGTTGGTATTAATTGTCAAGCAGCTGACTCTGTACATGTACATACACTAGATATTATTGTATATACAAACAGTAAGCTTAGGTGATAACTTTACTGGAAGACATATAATGTTCATTTCTCTATTTTACTGACTTACTTGATGTCCATATTTTGTCAGAGCTTTTCTAGCTCCAGTAACTACAATTCTCTCATCAGTTTCTAACTAGTAACTGACTAATATCATATAATATCAATAGAATATAGATATTTAAAGGAGACAATAGAAGCATTAGGTGACCAATGTTGAGTTAATACTGCTATTAATTATAATACTTGTTAGAAGCGAAGACTCAATGATGATGATGGTGATATCTTATGTTCAATATGACAAGTTTGTTTACACAACAGTGAATGTGAAATTCCTCTTCTGATATTAGTATATATCTATAGTATACTTCTTAAAGAGGATTATTATTACATGTATATTAATTATGGAAAGTAGTTAAATTTTTTTCAGTAAGTAAACTATTAAATTTATTACATTTATTAGATGCAAATAACAGTAGGTTCAAAGTACATCTACAACTCTACTTGTTCTCATATTATGACATACAACACAAGTGTCTTTTATGAATGCATATAGTTAAGTAGCTCCTTCCTTTGAAATAGGTCTAGTTATAGAGAGAATTTCAGTAAGATCTAATCTTAATAGTTACCTTTGTTCTTTGTTAAATTATGATAAACACTACTTAAGAGGAAGGTCTAGTTTAATTGCCTAAAATGATCATGTCCTCATGTATAAAGAAGTCAACACAGCTGCTGCCAGATATAATATATTTTGAGAGGTGTTCATTAATTGACTAATCACATAAACATTATGTACATAGTCAAATACAGTAGTGAATGGGACACACTTCAACAAGTTAACTGAATTGATCTAGAGTAGAAAAATAACAATTCAAAGAATAATTATAAAATGAACATGATACAAAAATGTTAGTTAGTCTCATATTTTATTCAGCAGATTTCATGCATAGTAGCAGTGATCACTGCTACTATGCATGACAACCTGTTAAACAAAATTGGCAACAGAGGTTGTTTCAAAACTAATGTAATATCAAAACATCTATGAAAATATGCAAGTTATGCTGGAGCATAAAACCAAATGTGCAAGAAAATAAACAAGAAAACTCAAGAAAACTTAACCAAGTCACTAACATGGGCAAGTAAAATGGTCACTTGATTATTACAATTAAAATTTATAAGTCAAATAGGTATAGAGACAAAGTTCTTATCAAACTGGGACAAGCAAATTTGCTATTATTTAAAACAATGCATTTGTAGGAAAGTTTCCATGTTGAAAATGTAGATAATTGCATATATTGTATGCACAGTGATTTTTTGAGAGGAATAAATAAACTATACTATATTGCCTGTGATTTTGGAACAGAAATATACCCACAAAATATGCACAATAATCCTAGTCCACACAGTGAGAGGAAGGGTTAATCATCAAATACTCATAATAACTATATGCACGTTTAACTAAATAATACACATATATAAACTACAGGTACATATATATGCACATGTACTTGCAGTTTTGTGAGTTTCATTAGTGGTTTATGAAATTTAAAATAACTATGCTGACAAAACATTATCATTAACATGACATGTGTGTGTTTTCTGGCTTGAACACAATCTTTAGGAATCAAATTGAATCATTTTTTCAATTATGATCATGCTGTAGTTGTCAATGCTATTGTTATACTTAGTTGTTTATATTTTCCCAACATAGGTTTTTATTTTATCAATTACAATAATATCTCCACTACTACTGATATGCATTAAGTAAAGGAGTGAAGATACATAAAAGGACAATGGAAAGATCTAATGAACACAGTAAATAAATATTATGGAATGATAGACCACAATTTATAGAGTGATGTGCAATAGGCCAAGAGGCTATAGGATGATGTGCAATAAACTAGATAGCTATTGGATGATTGGGCAAAAGACCACAATGGGTGATCCTCATATAGATCCAAAATGCAACCAACTGGGCCACTGCAAGAGTAGCATAAATCTTGATTGCTCTTTTCCCAAATTTGTTGTTTCATAGTGTCACCAATTAATTCAAACAATAAAATTTATACTAAGGCTATATATATATATATATATATATATATACATAGGACGTACCATATTTGAAGTAAGTAAATATCTCATCTATATGAATCCCTAGTTAACTTGCCTTACATCTAGAAGATCGGTCACAAGACATAAGTTCCTAAACAAACAGATATACTTCAGAATCTTTATCATACAACTAAAGTACTGAACAATTATAATTATGTTGTATTGTATTTATTATTAGTTGATCATTGAATCATTGTAGTTGTCACAATGATAATACTATGAGACACTTTGACTATTAATTAAGTAGCAAAATTTTCACGTCATTTATTTTGCTATAAAATGCAGCTTTGAAAGTAAGTACTTCAATGAAGATAACAAACTTAGGTAAAAAAGTAATAAAAATTGACAGCATCCTGTATCCATAATTACATTTTTAATAATATTCATACATGCTGTATAACAATAAAGACAGCTGGTACAAAATTGTACAGTTCTGTATATTTTAGCCTAATCAAACAGCTTTCCAATTGTCACAAAATTGCGCAAATGGAATAGACTATGATAACTATAAAGTAGATATGTTAAACTATGTCTAACTATATTACATTTGATATAATGGAACTTACATAACTATTTGATAACTTGTTGTTCACAAATAAACTAATAGTCACTTCATCTCAAACTGTTTCTAAATCTACTGGAACTGATCTTGACTGGACAAAGTCATCAAAACTAATGTTAGTCTAAAATGATTGAGTGAATCAGTGAATGATAGAGGAGAACAAACTACCAAAATATTAGTACCTTTAATATCTTAAAGTACTCTTATTTGTATATAATTAAAACGAAGGTATTTAATACCTACATATAAGTCTACTTACTTTAAGGAATGAATGAAGACTCAAGTATATTGGTATTTAAAAGTTGAGTGTCTCAGGAGTTGATAATGACAACTAGATAGTTGATTATATTAAACTACATAAAAAGATGAATAACTTTATAGATGGATATATGGATGAATGGATGTATAATTGATATACATAACACATACCATACCTCACAAATTAAATACTTCTGATGTTATTCTTTAAGTTATCACGTGAAATAAAAGCCTACATTTCTGTGTGTATAGAGTTGATTTTTTTTGTAAGAACAAATTTTTAGCTACAGTAGTATAGTACTTTTACCTATATCTATGTGATTAAAGTTTTATAGTTAGATTATATTTCTTACCGTACTAATTTGTCTCTTCAACGAGTTAGGAATGTATTATGAGTTTGTAATTATTAATTGTTACTCCACCCATTGTTTATTTTAGTTGCTATGAATAGTATCCCAATCCTATTCTTCAAGCAGCAGCCATTTTACTGATTAACGAAATTCACGAGATCACATTCCTCGTGGTCAATAGTATCGGTTTGAAAGCTATATAAAAAATGACGTCAGATAGTCGTCAGGAGGCCAATTGACTTTGAAATTTTGAATTTGCCAATTTAGTCGAGTTATTAGAAAGTTATGATAATTTCTTTACCGGTAAGGTGAAACGCAGAACGCTCTAGGTAAGTAATATAAATTAGAAGCTAAGAAGTAATATTATATGTAGATAATGTCATTCATATGTCATACTGACGTTTGAAGTACATCAGTGTCCTTGCATACTTGTATGAGATCTGATACTTTTTATAAACACCTGATTACTGAGGAAACATACTGCTTTTTATAATTTAGTGTATTGTTGAATTAATTCTTGTGTATGGTGTTTACAACAGTTACAAAGATAGTGTAAACTCATTTAGGTTATGTCTTTGTTTTCAAATTCAGTACCAACTTAATCATCAATGTTTGACAAGTCCCAGTCATTATTTGGTTTATTGTTCAAGTTATTATTGTACTTGATCTCACGAGGTGATATTGAATTGTTGTTATAATCATGTTGTATATGATTTTACAACAACAATAAAAGAACATACAGTTTATTCTCTTTGTTATATAAAGTGACATATATAATACATTATAGTATTACTGATATATGTACATTATAGTATTACTGATATATGTACATTATAGTATTACTGATATATGTACATTATAGTATAACTGATATATGTACAGTATAACTGATATATGTACATTGATATCTAATTTTCCATTATAGAACTAGATCAACTTAACAGTACCACCCAAGGGCTGCCAGCCCCTTCTGGCAATGGAAGCTCAGCTATTAGAAGTAGATCAGGATTATATTGTAAGTATATTAGTAACTAATTCATTATACTACATGTGTTAGTGTACAATCAATACATTACATGTTATATGATAAATATGATGATGTAGTAAGTGAGTACTCTAACTTTATAGTAGACTACTGTCTGGTATTGGTTGTAGTATAGTCTAATTGTCTCTATTAGTTATATACGTAATTGCATCATGTTTTTTATATAAATAACGTCACTTTGTGTATTGTGTATTTGACCTATCCTATAGTTTCATTAGTCTCATAATTATAATACATATAGTTGTGTATGATTTATTATTTTTTAATATAATGACTTGTTTTATTATTATATAGGACTATGAGCTTTGGAAGTCTTCTAAAGATGGAAATATAGATCAAGTGAAACAATTACTCCAGAATGGAGCAAACTTCAAATGTCGTTATCCCCTTGTAAGATCTTATTAGTTTATTATTTAGTCTGTTATTCTTTGTGTTTACTAACTTAGTAATTAATAAAAAATATGTAGATTTAATGAGTGTTAAATAATTTTAGCTGTGTTTATATTGCGTATACACATATATGTAATTGGATTTTTTTTCATATATTAAATTGTCTTTGTTCATTATATAGATTTTTATTGGAGTTTTTGCAACATCTCATAGTATAGCTTACATCAATGGTCATAACATAATAGTAGATGTTCTTGAAAATGCAGGAGCTACTCCTGATTATGTAAGTGTATACAAGTATATTTTGTAGTTGATGTCAATATTTATAATTACTAGAATACTTGTTTGTTATATTAATATCATGTAAATGTACATACCTCTATACTACATGAAAATGTCTCCTAGTTATTATCAAGTCTTAATACACATATCAACACATATATTGTTTATGTCTAGTTTTCCCCATATTAACTTTCTTATTCCTAGTTACTAACTATAACATTAGTTTAAAGCATATTGTGTTACACTAAGATACAATATACAGTGTCAATAATTGCCTTCATATAACGTTTATGAAAGAAATTGTCACAGATTGACTAAACAATTACATGTTAGAACAGCCACACCCATATTCATCCCTCACAAATGTTGGGTTTGAAATAATTCCATGATACTAGTTGAGTACACAGTAAACATACTTTGTTGCTTTACCTTACATCTTGTTAGAAGACTAAATTTTTGCCGTATCAATAACAGGAACTATTTATATAACAAGCACAATATTCATTTTAATAGAGATCCTATCATTCCATCTACATTTAGAATAATATGTAGTCATCTTGGAGATTTAGTACAAAGTATTCAATAAAGCAGATAGATTTGTGTCAATCATTTGTACAATAATTATTAGAAGAATACATGTATATATAAAGAGCTGAGAAATTAATTAGTGTTTGTTGTACTAGTCACAATTATATATAATTAAACTCAACACTTGTATATACTGTTGTATTTATTATGATGTATATTATCTGTATTTACTGTTTATGATTTATTAGAATGAAATTATGTTAGCAGCTGCTGCATATGGACTATTCAATATTGTAAAAGAAAGTATTCAAAAGAAGGCAAATGTAAATTATCAGGACAAAGATATAGTAAGTTATTATCTTATAATAATAAATAATTGTTTACTAGTAATAGATAGTTTTGTTGTTATTAATTTGATGATTACTAGTTTGTAGATACAATATAATATTTTCATGATAAGTCATATAATACTCAGTGTTATGTGAAGTGAAATATTTTGATTGTTATAAAAATCCTATAGATCTATACTGATATGATATCATGATAATTATGATGACATTGTCATCTAGGAATTTTGATGAATAATGTACTAAGATATTGTAATATTTTGTGTAGATACCAGCAGTTTAATCCACAGTGTTATACTCAAGGCCACTGTACAATGTAGATTGTGTACTAAATTTAAAATTTTATTAATACTTCAAAGAACACATCTGTTTTTATACGATACATCTCATTATCATAAACATTGTGTGTTGAAGAAAGCTCTTGACTATTTGATATATAAAGAGTTGTTTTAGCTGTTTATGTATGGTAGGTTTGTTGTGAAGATTACTAGTTCTACAAGTTTTAGTTTGTTAATTATTTATTATTGAAGTTTTAGGGATAGCTATGCATCTACAAACAAGCTGATAAGAACATTTTCTTACAAAAAAGAAGTAAATTTAGGGATGGGTATCATTAGTTTAATACAAAAAACACAAATCAGACAGTAGGGATGACAATTACATCATTCTACATAATATCACAGTCATAGAATGTGGCAATATATCACTGATATTATTTAAGTGATTTAAATATATTTAGTTACTATCCTAAACTCTTTGTACCACCTGTGCTGTTATGTAGAGATTATACAATTGCCATACTTACTAATTGTAGGCTTTGAAAGATGCTGGAGTTGTTGCTGAAAATGTTCTACTAGCTTTACCATTCTCGTTGCAAGGTTAATGAATGTTTCGAACATTTCCTTGCTATTTAGTACAAAAAATTGTTACACTAGCTTGTGACACCTTGTCCACATAGACTAATAGTACGTCAGTATAGATTTGTCTATGTTCTCTTAGTACTCTTTTTAAAGCTCACCTAGCTAAGAGGATACATCCCACAACCCATAAATGCATTTAAAATTGATCAGTTATATTCATATATGGAAGTAGATATAGCCATTATTTAAACAACAGGTAGTTTTAAAGTTGGATGTTCCATATTAATTCTCATTTACTCCTGATAGTACACAGAAAACATTCTCAATGTCATCCTCTACTGTCCACCATTAGGATATGAATATTATCAGTGATATTTTTAATAATATTCCTAATAATATGAAGAGAGTTACTTGCTAATTGTATTAGGTTTCAAGATAGCATTGTATATCACAATGTAAACAAAAGATTTACTTCTAGTAAAACTTCTAAGCTGTCATTATTGTAGCAAATAACTTTTAATGTTGTTATGATATGAATATTGTCACTATGATGTAACCGGTTGACTTTATAAATTTATCTACTGTAGTATTGAACAGTTATTAGTAATTAATTTGTAGCCACATTATTTACTGTTTATTCTTTCTGTAGGATCATCACACTGCTTTGCATAATTCTTCAAGGGGAGGACACATTGAGATAGTTCAGTTACTCTTAAGAGCTAAAGCAGATCCTAATATTTGTAACAAGGTTTGTATTATGTATAGAGATAGTTTAAATTACATGTAGTTGTGTATTGTGTTCACTCTATGTACATGTATGTAATACTACTAGTATGTATTATATCAGTACAGGATATTATAATAATATACATGTACATGTACATCATTAAACATAATACTGACAGTATGAACCAGCAACAACTTATGCGCTAACTGTTGAAACTAAATTGTCATTTTGATATCTATTATTCAGCCACTATACTCTTTTAGAGAGTGAGAAGATATTTTATTAAGTTAAACCAGATCTCCTTCATGTTAAGTGTTTCTCCTTCATTTCATTAGTCTAGAACTGACAAAATACAATTTTTATCATCTACAACAGAAATTTTGGCCTATCTAAGTTATATTAAATTTATGCTGGTAAAATTAATTGTGAAGCTAGTAATCCTAGTATATTAGCACAAGCATTGTGAACGAGTGTTCAAAAGCTGTTATTGAAGAGTGTTTAGATGAATAGGTTATACAGGTTATGGAGCCTTTTGTCATGAAAGAGATAGAAACAGTTAAATTACTTACTGTTATTATTTAGCAAGACAAGTTTTCTGGCAATATATGAAAACTATTGTTAGGCTTGGAAAGACACTGGAGTCTTTCTGAACATTAATGTTCTATCACCAATTTATTTTCCATTACAAGGGTAATGAACAGCCATTTCGTGACTGTGTGGTTTGAGGTAGTTATTGTCTATTATAATAACCAAAATATAAACAAAAGATGTACTACTAGTAAAACTCAAAGCTGTCATTACTGTAGCAAATATCTTGAAATGTTGTTATTATACGAATATTGTCACTATGAAGTAACTGATTGACATTATACATTTATCTACTGTAGTATTGAACAATTATTAGTAATTAATTTGTGGCCATGTTATTTACTGTTTATTCCTTCTATAGAATCATGCAACTGCTTTGCATAATGCTTCAAGGGCAGGACACATTGAGATAGTCCAGCTACTCTTATCAGCAAAGGCAAACCCCAATATTTGTGACAAGGTTTTTATTATATAGAGAGATGGTTTATATTTCATGTATTTGTGTATTGTGTTTACTCCATGTACATGTATGTAATACTAGTCTACTAGTATGTATTATATCAGTACAGGATATTACAATAATATACATGTACATGGACATCATTAAACATGATACAGTCAACATGAACTATCAACAACTCATGCCCTAACTGTTGAAACTAAATTGTCATTTTGATATGTTTATTTAGCCGCTATACTCTTTTAGATAGTAGTAAAGTATTCTATTAATTTAACAAGCCTGATATTCTTTATGTCAAGGGTTTCTCCTTCATGCATTTTGTTAGTCCAAAACTGACAAAATACAATTGTTCTAGTTTACAACCAAAACTTTAGCCTATCTAAATTCTATTAAATTTGAGACTGGTAAATTAATTATGAAGCTAGTGTGTACCTATTATTCGAACAAACATGTGTATATATGGAAAGGGTTGTGTCCATATTGGAGAGGTGTCTATAATAGAAATATTAAAATGCAATGTCACCAATACTATCTACTATTATAGTAGTTATTTTTATAAAGTAAAGATTATGCTTTGTCTGTTATCTTTTAATTAGTAAGGCTTAGAAAATTTTTGAAATTTTATTGTCAGTTCTTAGTAATTATTTTGTAGCCACCTCATTTATAGTTTATTCTTTTTATAGGATCATTGGACTGCTTTGCATAATGCTTCAAGTGCAGGACACATTGAGATAGTTCAGTTACTATTAACAGCTAAAGCAGATCCCAATATTTGTGATGAGGTTTGTGTTATATATTGAGATAATTTATATTCCATGTGCTTGTGTATTATGTTCACTTCATGTACATGTATGTAATACTACTAGTATGTATTATATCAGTACAGGATATTATAATAATGTACATGTATATCACTGACAACATGAACCAGCAACAACTTATGCCCTAACTGTTGCAATTGTCATTTTCAATGTCTTGTATTCAGGCTCTGTACCCTTTTAGAAAGTAGCTTTCAGAGAGTGCCTATATTTTCTGCCAATAAGTCTGGTCTGGCTTTGGCTAAAGTACCATTAGTCCCAGCCTTTTCCCAGTTCAGAGACAACATGTTTGCAAGTACAGCACCCTTCTGCAGACTAAATCTAATTACCCACTTTGATACTCCATTGCCCTTTAGAGTTTTTTAAAAAATACTTGGTAAATTGGTGGCAAAGGTCAAGTCTCTAACTTCGTAGATATGTGAAAGCTACTTATTGACAATGTTGTCACAATAGAATAGCTGTTGCCCTCACACATAACCCTTTAGCAGAGTCAGGCCATCCTCAAACCTACTAGATGGATATGATTTGACTTAGCCTCATACCCAGGCTTTCGCGAAAGAAAAGAAAGCCTGATAACTACTGTTTGCGCATGCGTTTAATTTCGCAGATTTCTTGGAAAATAGTATACTCTAGGAATCCTTCGTTAACTATGACATCAAAATTCCTTTTACTGCAATGTCAGATTATTTGTGATGGCTACTTGTAGTACAGTTATTCACGAACCCCAATTGTTTTGCATCCCAACAGCACTGAACAAGTATTTTGCTCTTTTGGCTCCAACTAAATCTCTGCACAACTGATAAACTCAACTAGCCATGCTTAAACTCATGTAGTGAATAGAATGTCATCAATATAAACCCAGCCCATCAATTTGTCATTTAATTTATAATATGTCATTATGATGTGATGTCAACATTTTCAATAACTAAGTGCATGCGCAAGCTTTCTTTTCTATCATGAAAGCCTGGGTATGAGGCTAGATCTGACTATGAGCCTCCTTACCCTATCTTTGCAATATAGTTTGGGATGCAGTTTTTTTTTTACTTCCAAGCAGCAGCTGATCCACTCTCTGGATTAGTTGGAATTGAATCCTTGTCAATTAATATACTTTATAGGGCCAACCCTACAAGCAACATTTTCAAGCCATATCCATTGTGCCAGGAGGCGAATCACTCAATAAATGCATGTGTGCCAGCAGTGCCAACTTCCCTCCTTCAGAGTAACATTGTCCAAGATCCAATTCACTCTTGAATAAGCTTGAATATGTAAGTCGTGGAACCAGGTTGTTGTATGATGCCTAGTATCTTCTCTTACAAACACCAATGTGACACCTGTATAGAGGGTCCATTTCCAGAGACTACTGCCTTGCTTTTGACGACTTCATTTATAAAAGTTTCGAAAGTTACTGCTATGGCCACCTATTAATTCAGTTGGCCAGGCCTATCATCTTTTCACTAACAGCAATCTGACTTGAGTCCACCAACCTGGTATTCCTTAATATGCCAGGTCTTCATCAGTCTTACCACCATAGTACCATCAGTCACATATGTCAGTCTATTCAATCACTCTCATGTGTACCATTGCCACTTATGTATATATATATATATATATATTCTCCAACCTGACTCAAGGCAAACTATTCTGTTGTTATTGATCAGACATTATTAACTTATTCACGAATGAAGTACAATTGAGTGGTTGTATTATGTATATATCTTCATGCAGTCCATATGGGGTATGTGTCCATGGGTCCAGACTTACCAGTGACTTCATGGCTTACATAGCTCTGGCTAATTCACTCTCATATCTTCCCACAGAGCTCTCAAACTACACCAAGAATCTGTAGGGTCTGGAAATACTCCACCTACTTCACAGAACCAACATTATGTCCACTCTGTTGTTAGTATACATACCTCTTTATATTCAAATGTGTGAGGCCACTCTGGCTGACCATCTGGACCAGTGTTTTCATGTCCTACCCACTACAAGGTTTCAGGCATAGCTTCTGCATTGGCTTTGATTACTCTCAGTATCGATTAGTCATTAAGTTACATTAAAAAACACACCTCTTAAATGACCTTTATAGCTTTTTGAAGGTTTTAGCACTTGATCATAGCTACCGGTAAGTCATCTTTATGCTTTCTTTCGTTAATCTCTTTCCTTGTAGTAGAGCACAGCTGCCAGTAATATTGCACCTTGAATGATAAAAATGCTTGTTAAAGAGTAGTGCTGTTTTTCACATGTATATGTACATGTGTCATGAGTGATGACTTACTGTGAAAGAAAGGACAGATTGCATGTTCATATATTTTTACATTACTTATTATCTACTTGATAAAGACAGAACATACTTGTTTTGAGTATCCTAGAGTAACCATAATGCCATCCTGATATCCACTCCTAACAATTTGACATTTTTCTATTGCCCTTAAAAGGGAGGATGAGCTACTTAGAAAAGCTATAGTCCAGTTATCTCAGTATATACAGACAATGTACAGGTCAGAACACTTCACTGTTTCCTCCAATATGATTATTTCTATCGATTTATTGGAAATTGTCTACAATTACAACTACTGTAGTAATAAACCACCTATTATTATTATTATTTATTTAGTACTTACAGTCACATTTATTAGACAATAATTACTGATTATACTAATATGTTTAACAGTCACTATCATGTCTTCATTAATGTTATTGATTTAGTCATATAAAATCAGAGCACACAAGAATTGTAACTGTTCACATGACATGAATTCTTTTTACACAATTCATAAAGTCTGTTTGACTTTACCTTTCATAACATTGTATTATATTCTTACAATATTTACCATTTGACCATACTCTGAGAATTATTGACTAGATGTTTAAATGAAGCATTTTACACAAGTCAGATATTGCAGTTTAGAAATAATACGTATGGACATATATTCAGATCAGGATTCTTTACAAAGGGTGTGGTTTATGATGTGGTTTCTTTATGTGCTTGTATCTTTTTTCTTCAATATTGAATTTGTGGTCTTAATGTGTTAACTTGTTTAATGACTCAATATTAATGTCATATAGTGACATCATGAAATGAGATAGAACTAATAAAGAGAATATGTTACTACTACAGATTGTTTATCACAAATGTTAGCTGCTATTGGTAGTTCGTATTGAATATGTTGAGACGTTGTGCAGTTACTTCTCATATTATACAATGTAATACAATTGATGACTGGTTACATTGACTATATACAGTAGGAAGTCACTTATTCGAACACACTGGGACCGGGGCATGTTCGGATAATCAAAATGTTCGGATAAGTGAACATCTTTACAGATACTGTAATGTCTGTATATACCCATGTACATGTATTACACAAACATTTTATTTTACGTTGAATATCATACTGACATGTAATATATACACGTTATACAAAAGAGAACCAATATTAATTGGAAAAGTAATCTTTGATTTGTGTTTGTTTCTTAGTTATTAATCTCTTTCGTGCTTTTTCCAACAATAGTCCATTGAGTATTACTACAGTATCCATGGGTGTGGTGGGTTGCTGCTCAAGATACGTAAGCACTGTCTGTAGTGCATTGCAGGCAGTTGCATGAGAAACAGTTACTTAAGTGATTCCTTCTTCATCTTCTAATTCTTCTTCAGTACATTCTGTATCCTCCTCTCTTACAATTGATACAATTTCATCTTCTGAAAATTCTCGATAGCCAGGGTCATCTTTATCAGCTTTGAGCCAGTCTTCCTTTACAACGCTCTTGAGCAAACCAGAGATACACTGCTTTGTCTAGCGCAAAAAATTAGCCCTTTTCACTGTCATCCTCTTCTTAACACAGCCTTCATCTCTATTCTGTGTCTGAAAGTCCTGTAGTTTCTTTTTGTTTTTCACGATATCATGAACAGTGGATTTTCCAACGCTATACTTGTCTGCCACGCACTGCATAGTTTTTCCATTTCTAACTAGCTTGCATATGTCGAGTTTTTCACTTATAATGAGTACCGTTCGTTTTCTCTTACGATTAGAAACACTAGCAATGCTAGCCATATCTCTAGCTGCTCACTTGTTGAAAATGGCCACGTGTTAGTGGGTGTGGTGCACAATGGCATTCGGTTAATCGACGTGTTCGGATAAGCAACGTCCTACTGTAGTTTACTGTCTAATAGTTCATTTTCTTTTGTAGTTATATAACTTCATCTCTTATGTGTTTAGAGAAGTTGTATAATAATCATGAATGATGATGTCAACTACATGCTAAAGTGCCATCTTATGGTTTGTACTTTATTAGCTGATACTTAAAATAACGTATATAGTTTTTTGTTTTGTTTATTGCATGAATATGATCAATAATAACAGACTATTATAGTTGAAATACGTTCACTTAGTTCACTATTACATACATAGCAAACAATGTCATAACAATAACAATTACTAGATTCACAGTAATCATGTAATGATGCATTGATACTACATTGGCTGTAAATATCACTTCTTTGTGTACCATCAAGTGAATGTGCAACTCATCACTAGTAGATTGGATAGCAGATAAGCTGTTTCTTGAGTACTCAAAAATCATGTTTGTCAACACAGCATAACATTGCAGCTTGTAATGCCTTAAAGTATTTTTGATGTTACCATGGTGATCACTACATGAACTAACAACTGGTGTTAATAAGTTTTCAAGTATGGTTCACCTTTTACTGTATACTTTGCTGTATATCTCTACCACAAGTATTTACATCACTAATAACCTACGTATCAACTTTGGTTCTCCAATGTGTAGTAATACGTGGGTTCATTTCTACAAGTAATTAAAGTGTTTTGAACAGTACTTTTGGAAATTTTTATCAAATGTGGCAAAAGAATGAGGTAAAGTGTATGATGTTGTACAGCTGTGGCTGGACATCTTCTTTTTTAAATATTTTGGAAAATACTGACAGTATGTCTCTGCATATTCTTTCTTAGCTTGTTGCTAGGTTCACTGTCTGTATTGCTGAATGTCCCACTAAGGCTTTGACCAATACTTTGACAATGAACAGCTCTTACTTGGCAGCATTATTTTCATACTCCAGGATCCTAGAAACTATCAATGAAACAGCTATAATTGGACCACATTATGCATGTGTCGAAAGCTTGAGCAAAACATTACTAGTTTTTAAAAAAGTGTTTTGGTAAAACATTCACATCTCCTCCGGTATTGATCTTAAAAGATTTGACTTTATCTACATTTAATATTGCTATTTCAGCTTCTACTGTTCCCAAAAAGTGTTCTTTTTAAGTTCTCGGACACTATTGACTGAATGACACAAAACCTCATAATGTCCCCATCACCACTTTTGAGAAATACCTTCCTGGGCTGGACATACATTTATACATTTATTGCCTGAAAAGACCTTATTGCCATAGCTATTTCAAAATTTTCAGAAACAATGTCCAAACTTACTCTATGTTCAATTTATTTCTTTTAATGTCATGGAAAATTCTCAAATATCAAACCCACGAAATTACATAATCCAAGGGATCATTTAATCCATAGTAAAATAAAACAGCACATAATTTCCAATAGCAACAGCACATATGTCATGATAGCGACAGTTACTACGCAAAAGAATTTACATTGCAATAGCAACAATTACTCTAGCAATAGCATGTATGTCACCATAGCAACTGTTACTATAGAAACAATAACATTAGTTCTTTAGATAGATACTTGATTAATAAAAATTGTTGTCTTTGCTTCAAAATCAAGCAATACTTTAGTAGGTCTTGAAGTTTCCACTGCATCATGTTTTCCTTGAATATGTTTGATCAAATATTTAATTGGCTTCTTTATTTTGTTGGTTACTAGGAAGTAAAACATATGAACAGCCTTGAGTTCTAAATCATCATCATCATCATTTGCTATTCTTTCATTTTCTGTATCCACTTTAATTGTCAGTATTTCTTGTTGTACATCAATGACTAGAAAGATAGCAATAGATGGTAAATTGAAATATCTTTTTAAACAGATTGTTGTGTTTCAACCAGTGTATTTTTTCCAGAACACGGTGTCTTTGAACATGAGAGTCATGGTGAGTATTCTTTCACCATAAATTTGAATCTTATGATGTTATTGTAAAGCTAATCAGGAAATAAACCTTTCAGATTCTTGGTGTCTTTCATGGTCTCCTTGCCTTGTATTTTTTAGTCTCTTGATCTAAAGAGAAAAACGTTTCTACAGCATTTTCTTGGATCATTATGTTTACTTATTTGACTCGATTGTCATCTTTGATGATCTTTCTGTCTTGTTTTTTCAGTCTCTGCATTTGTTGATCAAATCTCCATTATAGTTATCTCTTTCTCTTTGCTTCTCTTTCTATATCTAGCTAAATGTTGTAAGTAATTGTGGGTTGGCTCAGCAAAGTCAATAACAGAAGTAACCTTGTATCCTTTCCATTTAACCTTTGTCTGACATGTTGCTGCTGCTTGATCTTTGGACATGATGTTATTTGCTTGATGTCGAAGGTATTTTCCCCCTCTTCTATCTTTTTCTCTTTCTGTCAAATACTAACATAGAGCTATAAAAGTATTGGACCTGTAAATGTCAATCTCAATACACATGATGCAGGGGAAACTGCTGATTGGTACTTATGCATGTCAAAGGTATTACACTGGGGACTGCTTTAAATATGAAAAATCTAATCAAACCTTCTACATTTCATTTTAGTGAGGTCCTTGATAAAGGTGTGTTACAATTTCACCACAGGGACATTGATTATATGTAGTGATGTAGACATCTATAGTCAAAGATAGATTTTCTTTGATTTTAATACTAGCCACTTTACTGTCTACTAGACATAGCCTACATCACTTACTCTGTCAACTCTAAGGAGTCAATTAACTTTTTTTCTCCAATATGAAAATTAGATAAACACTTCCAATTTTGTCATGTACTGTGACATTATTAAATCATATACATGATGTCCATTGTAGAAGCTGCTACTTCAAAGTAGAAGAGGGTTGAAATGTAATTAGAATCCTTTTCTGGCATGCCAAAATATAATTTTGCTACACATTTGTAGTTGACAGCTGCTTCTTACAAGCACTCCCTTTACTACCATCTATTGCAGACAATGAAAAGCCCTAAATTGCAGAACCTTTACCACAGTTTCTGTAGTGATGTTGGTTTGTTTGCAATTGCAATTCTGCCATTGCATTATAACTCACGAAATACTTCGAATAAAATAGACAACAGTATTGTATGAAGATTTCTTACTTTTTGCAAATGATGCTAAGAGTGTTGCACTATCAATATTCTATGATCAGTAATAACCACAACAACCTTTCTCTTGAGCACCTTGAAGAATCTCATTGCCCATTAACAAATACAAGGAATGATTAGGAAGACATTATAAATTTGATGATTATGAGTACTAGAACTGAGAAATGTGTCCAAAATTGTTGTTAACATTAAGTACACAATGAATTTAATCAACAAGTACTTCATAGACTTCCTAGCCATTAAATTAATATCATCACACCAAGACAGTGTAAACATTTTATAAAAATGCCTTCTTTGTTGCCCAATGAAGTGTTTTCAATAAAAGTGTGTACACAACAATATCATGTACAAAATTAAATTATAAATATCTTTGTAGAAACCAGTAACAATATTCATGTACATAATGGTACTATGAGGTTTGTCAAGGCTAAAGGGTATTTTTTGTGTGAGAGTGAGTGGTGTTTATAACATGTATATTTCTACTATTTTACTTGTTTAATATTGAGTTTGGGTGTCTTGATATCCTAGATTTGTTAGGAAGAATAATAATCTAAATCATTCACTGTAGAAAAAGTACAAAAACCAAAATTAAATGTCAATGATGTTTCTATCAATATTATTTTTCTTTCTTTTAACATCCAATGTAACACATGATTGCTGTTATAACATTCAGATAAACAAAGTTTCATTCTTGCTTTATTTGGAAATTACATAACATTATCATACATTATAATCCAGATTTTATTAATCATAAATATAAATATAATTTTATTCTTCACAGTATGGGGATTCCCCCTTACATCTTGCTTGTGCTAATAGTAAAGTAGATGTGATTTCATATCTACTTCACACTGGAAAAGTTGATCCACTTGCTCTTAACAATCATGGGAAAACACCACTAGAAGAAGTCCGACTGAATGATCCAAACAGATTTGAAATATTAAAGATTTTTGAGCCATTTGCCAAAAGTCGTCAAGACTATCCAGTTGATTCATATAGAAAAGTAATTTTTTGTGGAAACATATCAGCTGGAAAGAGTTCATTAGCCCAATGCATTATATATCGTGCTGATAAACCTGTTGATTATCACTACAACCCCTTTCAATGCATTAAAGGTGTACAATTAGAAACTGCTGGTATTAACTATAATAATGTTCGTAGTCATGAAGTTGGAAATATTATTCTTTATGATTTTGCTGGTCATCAAGAATATTATAGTAGTCATGCAGCTATATTAGAGAATCTTATGTTGAGAACCCCTGCAGTTTTTACAATAGTGATAGATTCAACCAAAGGTTTTGACTACTTTAAGAAACAGTTGTATTACTGGTTTAACTTTATTGAAAATGTTTGTGCTAATTTAATGAAACCATCTCAAGTAATTATTGTAGGAAGCTATGCTGATCAATTTACCAGTAGTTATGATGAATTCAAGTTGCATGTTGATTATGTTGTTAAAAATGCTATTCGTAAACAAGAGTATAGAGGTTTTGTTGCCATGGAGTGTCATCGCCCAGGTGGAAAAGGTTTCCCTGAATTCATTTGTCACCTTTATGAAAGTTGCAAGGCTGTTCTTGATAAGTCGGATACCATTAGTTATTATTGCCATGTGCATTATGCCTACCTCCAAAAATTACAGAATGTAGCTATTAGCTTTAAGGAGCTTATTGATAGCCTAAAAACTCTTGCTGATCCGTCCCTCCCTTCAGATGAAACAGTATTGCTAGACTACTTGTCAACTCTCAGTGACAAAGGTCTTGTTCTGTTTCTGAGAAATGAAATAGTGTCTAATAGTTGGATTGTAGTCGACAAATCAAACCTCCTTGCTGAAGTTAATGGTGTTCTTTTTAATAAGAACATCAAGCATCTTCCTATACCAACCTCTAGCAACACTGGCATTGTCCATGTTTCTGTTTTACAAGAGCTCTTTCCAGCTTATGATACAAGTATGCTTATTGATTTTTTGAAAAGCATGGAATTTTGTCATGTTTTCAATTCAGAAATAGTGAATACTATTACAACCAACCTGTCTTCATCAGATGACATATCTAATGTTGACATTCTTTTCTTTCCAGCTTTTGTTGCCACAGAGCCTCCTTCAGATTTAAATGAACGTGTCAAAAGTGGGTTTGGTTGGTGCTTGTATTGCCCTAATCCATTACAATTCCTCTCTGTTCGCTTCCTTCACATTCTTTTGCTTCGATTAGCATATTCTGATTATTGTCCTATTCATAAACCTATAGCTGGTGAATTAGAGTCTCTTATACAGCAGTTGAATCGTTATTGTACAGTCTGGAAGAATGGTATTTATTGGAATTATATCAATGACGTAGTAGTAGAAGTTACAGATCATAATAGATGTGTCACTGTATTTGTTTCCAATGACAAAGGAGTTAAAAGTCAAAAAATATGTTGCTCTATTATAAAACTGGTTCTTTCTCTTCAAAAGAAGTTTTGTCCATGTAAAATCAATGAGTACATCATTCCTTCTGGATCTTTAGCTGACATTCGTAGTAAGGAGATTTCAAAACAAGTACTCTATCCACTAAGTGCTGTGGCTCTAGGAATAGTAAGTAACAAAGAAATCCTTGACCATAATGGAGTTCAAGGCAGTATCGATTGGATTTGTCCACATGAGCCGTATATCTCCCTTGCACCAGCAGTTATCCATGCATTATTTTCCAGAAGCAAAGGCAATGAAGTTATTCCAGATAGATTTCTTCACCACATAAAAGAATTTGCTCCCAGTATAATGTCATCTTTTAATACATCCAAAGGGAGCACCTATTCTGATGTCGCCAGTCATCTCAATGACTATAGCTTTTTCACTGGACGAAATCCATTGGTAAGTTACAATACTATATTAAACTTAATACTTGTCTTCATTAATATATTATATATGAGCCTGCCTATACATCTTTATATGTGAACATAGTTAAATATTTTAATTTATATCTATAGCTTATTCATTTCAAATATGTATTTAATTTAATTTTAGGATCTATTGATTTCACCTTTAACATGTGATGAGATACTAAATATATCAAAAGATCACCTTCAATCAAATAATATTTCAACACTGAAAGGTTTGTTTTGTCAAATTTATTTGTATATCTAATAACATTATATAGACTGTGTTCTGTTCTTACGTTTTTTTGATCATTTTTAAATCACTAGGAAAAACTCCTAAGAAAGGTGACCTCCTACAGCAAATGTCAGGGATTTGTAGTTGGTGGCACACTATTGGTGAATGTCTTGGAATTGAAAGTGGAGAACTGGATTGTTTACATTTTTTTAATCAGCGTGATGTTGACAAACTTTCTAAAGTCCTACAAATTTGGATGGATAGAATAACTAAACCTGTTACATGGAATACCATTTTAGAAGTAATAGGAAGTCCACCTATCCAAAATAAATCTGTTGTGATGGATATAGAGAAGTTTTTAGAATGTGAGTACTTATGTAATATTCCCAGTAATTGTACTTTTGTTAAACTTCGCATGTATGTTTTCACTTAAACATGCATTGGCATAGGAAAACATAAGATTTTGTGATAAGAGAAATTGTTTAACATTGATACTTTACTTATGATTGCCTTTGTAAATTAGTAATCATCATAGTTATTGTATACTATTATTTATGTAGCCCAAACAAAGGGAAGTACTGACATTTGTGATGCTGATCTGTTGGAACTATTGGCCACAACTGGTAAGATATTAAAATTTACTGGTTCACTATAGATCTTCCATATATAGTTATGACTTAGCAATTACACTCAACTAAAGTATATTTATCTGGTAAATGCATATACTAAAAATATATACTGTGTCTAGTAATTGGTTTTCTAACAAAAACAACACATCCTTTTGTACTAATGATTGTTTATAATGATATCTATGTTTTTCAGTTGTGCTCCATTAAGTTTAGTAATTTTCTGATACACTATAGTGTCATCATACTCATTGTACATACATGCACTAATATATTATATATTTATTTTTATGTCATAATTTCATAGATGTAACACAAATAGACAAAGACAAGATTGAGCAGCAAAGTAATGGTAAGTTAATATTACTACACGATTACATAGTGATTACTATATAACTAATTTAATTATATAAATATCCTTCACAATATGAGTAAAAGCGTTAATAAGGCTATTACTGACAACAGTAAGATTATTAGTAGTAAGTTTATCATGACTATAATTAGTGGAAAGATGATATATATTATTTATTTTATTTATATTCTATTCATTCTGATATATTGTATTCTAAGCCAGACCCAAACTGACTTGATATCTTTAATTATAACATTAAAGTTTTAGGGATTATTACAATAGTTACTAAATTACTACTTTCCTTACAGTAGGTACCCTAGAAGAAAATATAGTTGACAGTAGTAGGACTATAACTGGTAAGGTGATGTCATTATGTTTGGCTAAATGCATAATGTATACATTAGAGAAAATAGACGATATTATTTACCTTAAAGCAAATATACTTACTACATTCAGCATATAAACAGGGCTCAAGTTTAGTATATACTTGTACTAATTGTTTACTACTTGTTTACTACCTGTTCTTTAATTTAGTTACATTTCCTTTTACTGCTACATTGTGTAGGCAATATTGATCCATCAGAAATATTTTTGGATTACTTTGCTGATATTTGTGATGCCATTGAAGTTAAACCTCTTCCTATTGTTAATCGGCTCCTTACTGCTAGATTGATATCATTAAATTTTAAGAAAGATGTAGAAAATATGAGTGGTGAAGCTTACGACAAAGCAAATAAAGTAGCCAATGAGCTACAACAACAGGTTGAAGAAAAAGGAATTGAGTTTTTAAAAGCTATTTGTGACTTCCTTCTAAAGCAGAACCAGGAGTTAAAAGACATTGGCACAAGAATGAAAAGTCAACTAGAAAGTGAGACATTTTATTATACAATACTATAATTATATTAGAAAATTACTATTTCTATAAGTGAGTCTTTAATGATGTTATAATTTAGTAATCTACTGTATATGACTAATGTCTTTACTTTCTATATGCTGCAGGCTTAGCTCCACCGACTTAGTCTCCAGTCCCCAACATTTTTTACTTTTGTAATTGCCTCTACATATATTTCGTTAGTATAGCTGGTTAATGAATATGCTCAAAGCTTAAAGAGCCTAGATACTTAGTTTTTTTATATTATGGTTGCTGCTGTTTTATGTTAATTTTATTGTTAAATTACATCACAAATTAATCCTCTATTATTATTTTAATAACAAACTGTGAAGTAATCCAAAATTACATAACTACAATATAACAATATACAATATCTTTCAGTAATTGTCTAATGATTTTTCAAAATATATTTACTAACAGCAGTGACTAGTTATCTAATGTAGTGACTTTATTGATCAAAAAGACGTTTAAAGAGTTGAACTAGTTGGTCAAGTGTGTCTTTTACATCCTACAATAGTGACATATTACTAGAATATATAAAATAATATTAACTTGACTAGCTAAGTATTGTTTTGTTTGTAGAATTAGTTCCCAGGTCATCAATCTCTCTAGGAGACACACCCTCTATTAGTTGAGGATTGAAACGAATGAAAGGAATTGGGTCACAACATCTCTGACATGAGATAGCAAAAATTATGAGCAGTTGTCTCTGACTCACTAATCTAAGGAATAGAGGATCATGTAGTAAATAAACTAACAATGTTATATCATCAAACATCCTACATGAACATAACACAGTTTACATAGACAAAATTTTCTAACTGGAGAAGAAGAAACTATTGGCCAGATAATGACCATATTTCTCTTGAGTGAGACTATAATATGTTAACATTATTTATTTATACAATTCACAGCTTGAATTAACATGTCCACTATTTTTTTAACATACTGGAACTGTTTCTTAATATTAAATCCCTTGCCTTATTCTCTTCCTTTTAGTGTCTTGTCTAAATACATACCAGTACTGACGAACATAGCTAATAGAAAATGTCACTCTGATATTCCATAGACTGGTCATACAAGTTGATCTCTTTCCTAGCAAACTCACATGGATCATTAGCCATAGCATCTCCATCAACATAACTTGCCTTGATAGGGTGTAAAATACATTGGATAGCGCAAGCACTAATTGCTCTAGCTGTCTTTCAGGCAGGAACTATGAAAGGAAAGGAATAATAAGTATCCATCTTTTAGCTAGATTAAAGAATTGGACTTTAGTTGGAAGTTGTTCTTTGTTAACAATACATATCAATGAAATTTGTGTCAATGCTTAAAAAAACTTAATTTAATTTGTTTTTTAGACTGGTGTACAAAATACTCTACTGTAAAATTTTAAGGATGAATTTTCTGGAGGCAAGGGACTGCTTGTTTTATAATTATAATTTATGGTAGCAATTTCAAGCTACAGAATGCTGTTTTATAGAAAATATGAAAATTTATATGATATTAAATCATAGTTTTTTTGAAATAAATTAATTAGCTATCATATTTAATATATCAACTAAAACTAATGGAGAATTCTGTCCTACATGCAATATTGTTTATGTATATTCGTATAATTCTGCAACTCCAACTCCACACTATCAAAATGCTTGAAGCCAAAAGTATTTAATAAAGCGTGGTTTTTCAGTACTTAGGAATTGATGATTGTGCTGCTAACTTCAATAGAGTCACCTTATATTAATCTGCACAAAAATATTTTTGATCCAGGTGGTTTGAAAGTTGCCAGTTGATTATTTTAGTTGTCATCCATAGTTCATTTATATAAAATGTACACATAGGTTCACATCAGTCCATTGGAACAGTTTGGACTTATTGCTATTACATTAACCAATATTGGTGATCAGAACATTATTGCTCTTCCTAACACCTTTCAAGTCAGTGATGCATTGAATATAGCTGGAGAGACTATTATAAGGCAGTATATGGAGGAGTTATAAATCAACATAAACATCTCATTTACATTGTAAATGCTACAGGAAATATTATATCTGATGTAATTGCATTGCTCCATGTTTGATAATTATTATCATTCATAGGAGTATAGTAATAGTCTCTTGATTGCCTGCTACAACACAATAGATAACAGAGGTCTTTCCTTTTCTTTAAATCATTGTCTCTGAAAGATGTCTTCACTCTTTGGAGAATGAACTGACAAATGTTTGATAGATTTTCTACCATTGGAATAATTTTTGTTAGTTATAGTTAGCTCTCTGCCAGCGGAATAATTTTACTTATTTCTCTGCTTTAGGAATAATTTTAGTTAGTTATCATTGAGAAAATTAGTTGAAAATTTAATGCATTACTAGACTAATGATATTGCTCGTTTTTCTTAAAAGTATTTCACTCTCTTTAAGTTTGTATCTGCCAATCGGTTAGTTCTATCCCTTGATGCATATCCAGCTTTGGAAGGAGAATCTTATTCCATTAGTAGATCATGAAATTCCTGGTTTTACACTAGAATTGTTGCAACATTTGCACTACCAATCATTGTAGGTAACTTAGTTATTTTCTAAGATATTTGATGTAAGAAGATTTATGCAGCATCAAAGACTTTATTATGTTGTGTTATGTATGCATTGTAATTAATTGTAATAATTTGTGACATCATTGAGACATTTCTGTATATATATATATTATATGTATAATAGTGGTGTATCTTTTGTTCAAGTATGACAGTTATTTATTGAGTACACGTATCTGTTGTTTTAGTTTGGAACTAAGTATAACATTTAGTTATAGTTAGCTTTTGCAATTATTGCATTAATTTTAGTTAGTTAGTTAGTTGTAGTTAGTTAATTGTCAGATAAAAAAGATTTAGTTAGTTATAGTTAGTTAACTAAAAGTCGAATAGACTAAAATAAAAAGGTTTTAGTATTAGTTATAGTTAACTAAAACACACTAGTATAACTGATATATATACATTATAGTATAACTCATATATGTACATTTATATTTATGTTTAGAGATCAAATTAGTAGTACCAACCCTATCCTGGCAATGGGAGGTCAACTTTCTAAGAGAGAGCAGGATGAAATTGTAAGTTTATTACTAAATAATACAGTATACTATACAGATTAGTGTACAATCAATACAATACATATTATTATTATTATTATTATTACACAGAGTAACACATAATTTGTAGAGACGTGGACAGAAAAAATGATCACCACATTCAACCTACTACAACAGGTTACATTCAAATAACTGTTAAAGTTGACTAATATTTTTTTCAGCACCTGCTTCCATTATTTGTTTTTACAATTAATTGGATCTTTATATACCTAGTAAGTCCTTATCTAAATGAAGAAATGGGAACTAGCTAATCAACAAAATTGTTTCCCTTCTTTTATAATATACTAACATATACATAGCTTCTTTATAATTCAAATTATTCATGAAGTGATACAAACTGTAGCCTTTTAGTTGAGTGACATTTTATATGATTATCAGTAATGTTTATACACACTATTAATATTTATTAATTTATAACTGATCATGTCATTACAACATGGTAAATCCTATTTGTTATGTAAGCAATGGTTGTATTAACTATCATTATATGGACCTGTCTCTATGTGTTCCTAGTACTCACATTAATACTTGAATAATGACCAATTATTACTATTACTTGCACATGTAAAATAAACAGTAGCAACAGAAAAATTGAAACAAATTTGATAAAAATCATTTATGAATGGTAATGCTAAAAATTATTAAAACATTGTAGGAATGTAGCAATCCCTACATAACTAGAGTGACAAAGTTAGATTATGTTTAAATTATATTAAGAAATGAGTAAGACTACACTGCAAATAGTATATTGTTGTTTTAACATATCAATTTGTTATTTCATGCCATTCGTTACTTATGTAGTAATAATGAATAAGATACCTAGACATATCTATAATGTACATACACACATAATAGTTTCCTCACATTAGTTGTGAAGACTAATGACTCCAATTTGAACTTTACAAATAATCATCCATAGCATGGATTCTAATTAAATTCAATTCTATCCATAGAATGGCTATATATTAGATAGGTATTGTGTGCTATTACGTTAAGAATATAAACATTTCACTTAATGGTGTTTCCTAGTAAGTACTCATATATAGATAGTTTCAGTGTATAACAAGTCTGTACATACATATCTTAGTAAATCCATGTTTTCTAAAACTCAGTAAACGACCTGCTAATATACAAAGTCATACTCATGTATAAAGCTGACATGACAAATTCATATGTTAAAGTATCATAATCATTTTAGCAGTGAACTAGTTATGTAGGATTACTACATCTTTACATTGTTTCGGTAATTTTTTGATACTGCAACTCTTATATTTCCTTTTAATTTTTAAAATGACTTTTATCATACTTGTTAATTATGATTATATATTTGATGATGCTCCAACTACTTCTTATGATATTAAGTTATTTGAATTACTAGTGACTGGTATTGTTAATAATAATGGTATCCATAATCGTCTTGTTGATGTTTAATTTAATGCTACAGTCCTGCAGGAAAAAATCTTTAATGCAAAATTAATACAGTTATGTTCCAAGATTTAGGGTTTAGAGTGTAGATTATAGTATTAATTTTAAATTGAAGTATTGCATTTTTCTGCCAGACTTTATAGGCACAGTTTTTATTAGAATGAAACTATTGTATTTCCTTGTATTAATGCTACACTGTTTACTTCAATATTATTCAACAAGAAGAAAATCTACTATTTATAGGCAACTTTTAAATATATTAATAATCAAAAGGTGATAACAATATAATTATTTCTGTTCCTTGCTATAGATTGCTGATCAAATATGCATTGAAATCTTATAGATAATTATAGAGCAGTATTTAATAATATATTAGGATCATTAGCAGTTATTCAATAATTACTCAATAACTTGTCATGTCAGTGAATATTAATATAGTTTCTTTCAGTAATCAGGAGCTATCCTCACTATTTTGCTTTCTGTTAAATCTAGTCTCTTGCACAGATGCTGACTAGTTTAATGTTAAAAGAGCATCAGGTGTAGTCATAGCCAAGAAAAGATATCTCAGTTATTTGCTCCAAATATTACAAAAAATGCCTTAAGTAAGTGGTGCCTGTTACTATCTTATTAACTGAGCAATCAAATCCATATATATGTGTAGCCATATCCATGAAGCATTCTTTAAGTTTGTGGGTTCTGAGAAGCACTCCCATTCCTAAATTAAAAAAAAAGATTAATTGATAGTTTCACTTGTGACAATGTTGCAAATCACAATCACATACAATTCCTCAACTCTAGTCTTAGCAATAACATAAACAATAGTTACATCATCGATAGTTACATTGTCTATTGTAGACCTAAATTTCTTTACACCTCATGTATCCTCACTTATATATCCTGTACTCAATAGGAACATTCTACTCATGAACTGTCAAATGAAAACAAAGCAGGCACTCACACTAGTGTATTACACAGCAAGGTAATATGTTGACATAAATTGTTGTACTTGATTACTGACACCATGTGACGTTAACATACATTAATTCATTACTTATCTTTGACATTTTTTACTATTCTTCAACTCAGTTACATTTCCCTTTACTTGTTATATTGTATATGTAATTTTGAGCCATCAAATACAATAATATGCTAATATTTGTGAAACCATTGAAGTTAAACACCTTCCCATTATTAACCTGCTCTATTCTGCTAAGTTGATATCATTTCATTTTAAGGTAGATGTACAAAATATGAGTGGTGATGATTATGACAAAGCAGACAAAGTAGTTGATGAGCTAGAACAACAGGTTAATGACAAGGGAATTCAGTTTTTAAATACTATTTGTGGTTTCCTTCTGAAGCAGAACCAGTTAAAAGACATTGGTATGGAATGAAACATCAACTAGAAAGTAAGAGGTTCTAATTATTGTACAAGTCCAAGTTAAGATTTTAGTGAATGTACTTAAACTTAGATAGTCTAGAGTGTTCTACCATTTGTTTTTAATCTTATGGCTGCTGCTTTTTTATAATTTTTTGCTAAAGTACAAAACAAATAAATTATTAATATATCAGTAATTTAAAAGTCAAGGAATTCATTTAAAAAAATACATAGCACAATATGTGTCATTGTAGCCCATCTAAGAGAAACATTTAGCACTAACTTTTTAAGGGACAAAATTTGGCAAATTGCATTCTATTGATATGCAGTAAATATTATTTGTGTATTATAAATTGTAGTTTGATGCCTTAGTTACAAAATAATGAGTTCATTAATCTGTTTTCATTTGTCATAGGTACATTTACTACATAAGTAATTCACTTTGAAAACTGATGATGTCCATTATTTATCAAGCTCCTTTTCTGTTGTACAATGCAAGACTATTAACAATGTTAATAAAGTTCTTAAATCACACTGTTCCATTGGTTATATTTGTTGCTGTCTAATATATTTAGAAGATTATATCGGTATCTGTACGTTTTACTATAGACTTGTTGCTTATATACAATTTTGTATCAAAACAATAAAAATTAATGGAGAGACAACTAGTACTATTTCATCATTGATAGTGTAAGTGCAAGAAAGACGTATCTCAAGAATATTTTCTAAGAATGTTTTCTATTCACTGGACAAATTGTGTTTCTGTGACATAAAACAGCTGGAAACGTTTTGAAAATGTCAAGTATTCTGTTGTGTTTCTAGCATTTCCAAACTGAGAAAACATAAAGATTTGCTTTGACAGGAAACTCATGCGAAGAGTAAATAACTCAGAAAGATAACTTCATTGTCATGTCAACAACTTAAACAATAACTGAGTGCTTGAAATGACCCAACACTTCATGGACATGATATAAAATGTACCATAAAAGTTTAAACAAAAACATAGGTGGTTACATTTCTTCCTCTCCAGGAAAGGGAAAGAGTGAGGACAATAAACTGGCAATCTTCATTTTCATTACACTCTTCTGAGCTCATCATGTTACCAGTGAAACAAACTCTCCACTTTGTTTTAATAGCATCAGATAGGCCAGCTGTTCAATAATATTCAGTAAGTCTTCATTGCAGTTTTTATTAAAAAATATTTTAAAAAGAGGAACAAATAGATTATTATTTACATTATCATGACATTGGTGTCATTTTTTAAAATAGAAATTTCAATTGTATTAATTAAATGGTATGAATAAATTACTTTAGTTATCGTCTGTTTATCATACTTATTAGAATACTTTTCTGAATTTGTGAGCTTTGCCTTAATGTAATAACTTGAAAAATATGTTTTAGAAGCATCTATAAAAAGATCATAATTAGTTTGATGAGGAATATGCTACAACTGTAATAAAAATACTTAATAATCCACACATTATACTATACATAATATTTATAATTTCAACAGATATACTAACATATTTATCGAGTTGATAATATTACTAACAATTAATAGCTGGAGTAGTTACATCAGGAAATAAGATTTCACTTCTGCTACTAATCTCTTTAATATCAATATACAGAAGACAGTGCTCTAAGTAGAGGTAGTGTTATTAATACCTAAAGTTCTATTCAATGTTCTCATCTTCTTTATACAAAGCTAAATATGTTTTGCGTACATAATCCTAGATAATAGAAATTATTATAACATGATGCGTGGGTGGGTCATACAGTACTGTACATACAATCAACTTTACTATTACTTTGTGATGGGGAAGAGAGAAAACATCTTAAGACTTTTGACACGATTTACAGTGTACTGTTACTTCAGAAATGCACACCCACTTGACTGAATTGACTGCACACATAATATGGTAGTGTTATATATAATATTGCTAGTTTATATATTACAATTTTCCTAATAACTGTATGTGGTTATAAATTTAAGGTATTTGCACTATTTAAGATTTTAAAAATTTTTTAAAAGAATGTATGAAATTAAAAATTAATTTTAACAATATCTAAAACTTAAGATCAGGAATTCTAATTCAGCATTATACACATTATATCAAAAATTTAAAAATGGAGGGAAATCTACAAGACAAAATATAACCTAATAGTTCAAGTAACAAACACTGATACAGTCTACTAAATAAAGTATTAGATAGCAACTAACATAACAAAATATAAAAGGGAGACAATATCCAAAGAACATGTAACCTACAATAGAAAAGAACATGTAGTTATTATGACTTATTACATATTAAAGAGTTTGTTATTTGTATAGTCTTTGTCTCTTTGAGTATTATTGTATATAACAACACACTAGTATTGTTAATATCATTACAAGATTGTGATCAGTTAATTCATTTAATAGAGAAAAACATGTCAGGTATTTCTTTTACATTTTATTTAGCTATATTCTGAAAAAATGGTCCCTTTATGACATCCAAAGTGGTATTCCAAATGACAGAAGTACCTTCACCTTGACCATTCATGTCAAACTACTTAAGAATGATGTGATCAAGTCTTGTTAGATTTGAGTAATTAGATTGAGCCAAATATTGAAGGTCACTGTAATTCACCCAAGAGGGACCTCTAAAGGAGAAATCAATACTTAATATGATTAAATTACTATATTATTACTACATTACTATAGTATTTTATAATTATGATACAGGTCAGTTGCTTAGATACATAGAGGATCGAGTGAAATCATCTTTGTGAGGTAACTATGTCTGTCCTACTCAGTAAGTGTTAAAACAATTGTCAGTGAAACTGAGTTTTTAGATGCTGTTAAAATAAAGCTAGTACATTATAAAAACATACACATATAGTCCTATCTACTTTGCCTTCCTCTATGGTCTTCACTTTGATTACCATCCAGATGTTTTTGCACTATCTGTTGCTAGCTGACGAGAGCTCCTGTTAATAAGTTGAAAATACTCCTTATGAGTGGTAGTGGAGGACTTGGTCATTGCCCTAGGCAGGGTAGGCTACCCAGACATCTAAGCCAATTTAAACAAGCCAGATATAGAAGACAGGTTGAGCCAGACATCAAGCCTCAACATTGAGGAGTCATGAAGATTCATGTACAACAAGCTCTGACATTACAGTATTATTTTATGGGTTTATATTTAAGTTCTTGTTCTTCTTACTATATTTAGTGTACTAGCATTGTTAATAAAAAATAAATTGTTATATATAATACTTGATTTAAATATATCTTATGATGTCTTTATACTGGTATCTCTACCTATAACAAAGAATGGTGGTTTGTTTCAGCAAGCTTTTAACTTATTGAAAATGGATAGATAGATGAATAAATTTGGTTGATGGATAGATAGATTGCTAGAGATAGATGAATGTAGATTAATTAATGAATGAAAGACTGATTGAATGGATAAATAGATTAATAAATAGATGAATGGATGGATGAACTTACTAACCATATATGTACATGTGTCCATTCACACATATTGCATAGACTAATATAAAATTCATTGATCCATTCATCTTCTATTATGAATTGATACAAACATATCATCTATTAGTTCAGGAGTCTATTGTTACAATCATCATTATAATATATTTGCATTTGTAATAAGAGATAACTATACTAACAAAGTGAGTATATCTATTAACTGAGTTGTCTTAATAAAGAGTAATAGGAAGTTCATATAGTAATTACTCTTGATGTAATATCTATATAATTATGTAGAAAACATGACAAGGGTCAGTTTTGATGGTTATATATTTAATCACTTCACAACAGTTTATAATACCTGCTGTCCTTCTATCACATTCAGAATATAGTTAATAGCAATATTATACAGGTTATATTGATATTGTAGTCCATGCATGTCCATATGGTCATAGGACATCATATGATACATTTTGTATAGCAAGTGAAAGGATCAAGTAACTTGATGGAAATTTTACATTGGAAAGTATTTTGTTGTAGCTTAAACACATACACCTAAACTATTATAAACCTTAATAACTACTGGATTGTTGGTCATATGAATTATTGTACTTTGACCAATATTCAGACATGCTGATAATTTCTTCACGTAAAGTAAAAATTTTTTCATAGGTTTCATCTATTCATGTTATTGAATGTTTAGAATATACTGTTTTTTATTTTCTGAATATACTGCAAGTTCACGTTGATATCAGACATTTTCTCAGCGATTAATAGTGTAAAGCATTGCTTAATCTAATGTCTTATATTCATTTACTGTCACTCCTAATATTATAATTGGTTAGTTGTTTGTTTGTTTCTTTCATGAAGTCATGTACATGTTGGTGAGCATCTCTTGTTTTGTAATTGGCATGTTTGCTGATTTAAATAGCTAGTATATAACTATAAAAATGGATTGATTGATTTAATCAATCCATAGTCAAATACATTACATATAATTCAGGATAAGATATGCAAACTAGTAAAAATCACACTGCTGTTCTTTCTAAAATATAATGCTTGAGAGTTTAGTACTGAGTTAATTGTCATAGCAACAAATATTCTGTTTAATATCTATGTTATTTTATCGTACAATATAACTTAAACCACAAAAAATGAATTCACAATTGGTCAAAAAAAAAAGTCCGTTAGAAACGAGACATTTTGACAACAATACTGATGTCTTTTTTAATTGTGGTTGATTTCCTTATAATAGGGATAAGAATCAGTTTGTTTGTTATTTACTAAGGAGAGGGTGGAGCTACCAATTTTCCTAGGGTTATCATTCCAGTACTTCCATGATGCTTTACAAGAAATTGTAAGTAGGAAGGATCCAGCAAACTATTCATCAATGTTTTTATATGTCAAGTCCAACATAATCACTTCCAACCAGTTGATATGTGTTGAGTCTTAAACACATGCTCTGACACAGCACTCTTATCAATGTTCAATGTTGCTTATGAACTCTTTTTGATTCAGTTGACAGCTGTTTGATGCTCAAGTTGATCTTTTTTAACACTGATATATAGTTGAGCTGCTAGTTGAACCAGTTTACAATGAACCTATTCATTAGTGTCTTAGAGGACATTCTGAAGAAGTTCTGGATGTTTATAATGTATCTTTAGAAAATATAATATATATGATATATGCATATTTATATATACTTTAATTTTCATAGATTCATGTCTTGCATGTGAAAGGTGGTATTAAAAACAATGTCACTATTACTTTAAAGATCTAACTTGGAGTGTTAAAGTGTATACTTTAAATAGTACAGATTATAGCTAAAAACTGTCTCATGAAATGTATTGACATTCTTGATATGTCATTCAACAGAGCTCAAAAGTCATCACAATTTGTTAACTCTTTCTAGTTTTAAACACTAAACTATATTTCTTAATTCCAAATACATCCACTAAGTATATGTAAGTCTATTGACTCGCAATATGTGAGTCACATAAGAAACTATTGAAGGAATATAACCAAATCATTGTTATGCACACAACACATACTTGATAACTTTCTGTCATCTATTCCAATATTATTTATAGAACACAGGTATATAGATTATATGTATCTATGATATACATGTGTAATTAGTAATTTAATAATTATGGCTACTTAACTTTTATTATGATGATCTCAATGACAGTAGACATTTATATTATATAGATGTTCCTATCAAGAGGAAGCAACAGATACTCCACCTTTGTTTATTACTGAAGCACAATAGAGACTAGAAAAGGTGACAATTACTTAACTAATGAAACATTACACAAAATCTTATATCTCTAACAACTAATCAATTCTACAACTAATGAAGTACATGACATTTGTTTAGTTTATTACTTTTCACTATCTCATTATATATATTTTCAACAATAATGATCATGTTTGATTAAATTGACTGATCAATGTGCCATTAATTCTAGTTATTTTATAGATGAAAGATTCAATTAACAAACCCTCACCTTTACCATATCTTTTTCTCGCTATCTGCTACACAAAACTCATTTGTCCCTTCTGTTCTCTCTCTGTGGAATTCACATCCTTATCATGTGAAATCCACTTGCTATCACTTATCACACTAAGACTTATTAGATGCTATCAATTGTTTATTTTTATATCTGTCTTATTAATCATACTATATTCAGTATTTTAATACTATGTTGTTTTGTTATTGTTCTATTCTCTTTGTGCTATTTAAACTAGCAGTAGCTATTGCACATTCATTTTGTCAAAAATGTAGGAGTGTTCATAATTAACTATACCATTATGATTGTAGCTTCGGCTTCTCCTGTTCTCTTAGGAACATTTTGATGCAACAGTACTGTTAGTAATGTGATTGATCTCATTGACAACTTCCTATTATGTACATAGTCCAGTGCTCATTCTACTGAGTCAAAATTTGATGGCAGTTTACATGATATCATTGTAATTGTTATTTCCTTCTTTCCTTTGATCCAGTTTATTAAGTTAGTCATTGCACTGATTCAGACTATATCTACTAAAACTTTTGTTTACTAGTAGCTCTAGCTATTGTTGTTACTCCTGTGATTAACTCCTTTTCAGCTTCTGGCCCCAATTCATTTTATGATTGGGAAGTAGTTGTTCTTAAATGTGGCTTATCAACAGTAGGTAGACCAACAGTCATACATTGGATAATGTTTACTTTTGATAATTGATTATTAAACAGTTGTTCTTGATAAATGTACATTAACAAGTAAGTTGTTTATCTACACACAGTAAACAAAACATGTCAATTATTTATGACTCATATTAACAAAAAGGGATCATAATATCAAAGGTAGTAAGACCTCATATTAAGTGAAATAAACATGTACAATTGTTCCATGTACTTCAGGAAACATTGTTTCCATACCAGTAAATTTACATGTATATATAAGCTCATTAATTACAAGCCTGGTTACTACACTACTACATGCATGTTCATTGTAAATTTGCTTCTGCCCTTCAACTTTTCTGGTAATCAGACTGAGTACTTGGATTGTTCTGTATGTTTACTAATTGTAATACTTAATATTACTTATATAATAACCCTTCGCTTGACTTGGACAGGACACTCATAATCATGATAATGCCTACCATGAAATCCCTGATTCTGACAACAATAGTGATTCTGACGAGAAATCATTAAACATTATGTATGTTCGTTTTTAATTTGCTTCATACCTGTCAGCTGAGAAGAAAGCTATTTGGTTTACTCTTTCAAAGGTGACAAATGGTTATAATACTATAGCTTCACTATCATAATATTTTAGATCTTCAAAATGATGTATTGCACATTTTACAATCCAACTCATGATGAAGAGCTTAGACAGATTTGTCAATATTTTGTAGATCTTATCAAGGAGCATTCTCCTGAAATGTTAAAAAAACCAATGATCCATCTGATGTTACACATCGTTGACAGCATGAGACAATTTGGTGGTACATCAACATATAACACTGAAAGGTTAGTGCATGTATTAAATACTGTGTCTCACTCTATATAATAAATAGGGCAGAGTCTTTCAATGGTTTGATGAGAATGCAAAACATATATGGTAATAAACAAGCTCCAAGGCATGATATTGCCAATAGGTTTTCCAAATTAAAGAGTATCAGACATGTGTATAGTGGAAGTTATTTCAGTGATGAAAGATCGTAAGTATTATGTTAAAAATATATTATCTAATTATTGTACCAGTAGTGGAAAGAGCTTGGTTCAACAGTGGGCCAACACAGCTATTCAGGCATTTTTTAATTTTGTATCCTCTCGTGATCTTTATTCACACAAATAAATTTTCAATCCAGGGACTCTGAGACTAGTTAGTGTTGATTCTTAGCTTAGTTTCAAATTTGTTCATATAACACACATGTTTGAGACTGTCCGTTGCAGGAGTTTGGTCATATTGTTGTCAATGCTGGTAATACATATATTAAAACTCTACAAGATTGTTTTCAATATAGTGACACATTAATTATATGAAATGACGCTACTGTAAAACAGTATGGGAGAGACATTGATCAGCATAAAACTCTTGTTTATGTAGGAAATGCTGTATAAATTGTTGTATCTGAGGTATGTGAATACTTTTATATTAAAATTTTTCACTTATTCTCTATCATAGGGAACATATCAATATGGTATCATGATTGGTTGCTACATGACAACTGAGATTAGACGTCTTTCTTTCTGTTTAATTCATTGTCTCTTGAAGATGACTTCACCATCTGAGAAGAATTGACAAACGAATTTGATTGTCCTCTACTGGAATTGGAAGACAAACTTGAAACTGTTCTCTCTTCAAAAATTAATTGTATTGTCAATATAGTACACAAATGCACTGAAACATGTGTCTTCAGAGACAGTACAGAACTACAGACAATAGAAAGAGAAGAAACTCCTAAGTTGGCATTAATTTATGATCATGACAATTCTAATAACATACAAAGAAAAATAAATGATTATAAATCATTTCTAGATGTAGCATCTTTTTATTACATAGTTTCTTTCCTAATAATTACATCAACGAAAAAATACAATTACGTTATGGATTCTTGATAGAAACGATGCACATATTGATATCGTTAAACATTAACGTAATGCTCTATTACTTAACACTGTGAATTCAGTTGTGAATATACAAGCCCGTTTTGACTTGTGTTATGTTATGAAAACATTCGCCTTGTTTTTGTTTGTGTACTTTTACAGTTGCCATGACAAAAGTTCTAAGTATAGAATAGTTGTAAAATGATTTTTACAAACAACTTCAAAACCTCGCTAATCAGGAACACCCACTTTTACAGTGCCATGACAATGTTCCTATTTTAGAATAGTTACAAAAATGACTATTACAGACAATTTCAATCCTTAAGTTACCAGCAATTACTGTTTATTTTATCATTCTGGGTGGAGACATCACACTCACTTTTACAATTGCCATGAAAACATTCCTATATATAGAATCGTTATAAAAATGACTATTGCACCCTCAAACCTTATCTTACCAGCAAAAAATCTTTCTTTAACACATTCTGACATTTCTGGCAGAAGACACCACACCCATTAGTAAATTGCCGCTATTGTATCACTACATTATATAGACAGTTAAAAGAGAAATGGAGAAAATGTAATAATAGTAATAAACACAGTATAATGACAAACGTTACATGATAATTACATACTTCATTAACATTAACTTAATCCAATGTTAAGTATGTTGTATAACTACTTGAAATAAACTACATTCACATTCAAACTGACATATCAGTTCAACATATCACTCTAGACAGATTATACTAATAAAATGATTAGATCAAAATAACTTGTGACTACTTTTTATGTTCAATTTTGTTTATATTACACTTACCTTAAAGTGTTCATTTGTATCAACTAAGTCTATACATTACATTCTCTTCTATGTCCCTGTATGTGATGGATCATAGAGACTCAGGACACTAACTCCAGTAATTGTGCATTACTACCTGCCGTGAGTTAAGTACAAATTTTAACTCTTTACTAATTTCATGGTAATAATATGATGTACATTGTACATGTGTAAGTACAAAACTGAAATGCATAGTAATTTATAAGATATTAATAAAAATTATAATTATAACTGACAACAATATGTATTAAATTTGTTATGTAATTTTTACTTTAATAATACTTATTAATTTCCTTTAATGACCACACCTTCTCTTTAAGTAACTATTGGAAGTTTGATGTTCAACAAATAAACTAATAGTCACTTGATCTCATACTGTTTCTAAATCTACTGGAAGTGGTCTTGACTGGACAAAGTCATCAAAACTAATGTTAGTCTAAAATGATTGAGTGAATCAGTGAATATTAGAGGAGAACAAACTACCAAAATATTAGTACCTTTAATATTGTAAAGTACTCTTATTTGTATATAATTAAAATGAGGGTAGTCAATATCTACATATAAGTCTACTTACTTTAAGGAATGAATGAAGTATATTGGTATTGAAAAGTTGAGTGTCTCAGGAGTTGTTAATAACAACTAAATAGTTGATTATATTAAACTATATAAAAAGATGAATAAGTTAATAGATCAATATATGGATGAATGGATGTATAAAGAGATAGACAAAAGCTAAATGGACATATAGACAGGTAGAGTAATAATGTGTTAATATATGAACAAGGAGACTAAGTGATAAATGGATAGATGGACTAGTGAATGGACAAATAATAGATAAATGAAGTACTAGTAATGGATAGTTTGACAGATAACTAGATGGATGTACTCTATGTTACATAACATAATGTATTGTATTTAATATCTTATTATATCATACATAACAATGGAGTGACATCATGCAGGTGTCAAATCTAAATGGAAGGACCAGACTCGTACCAATACCATGGACTGGGAATCAAGATAGTATAATTAGTATTGGCCTTTCCTTCTGAGTTTGTATGTTCTCTTTAGTATTCTCTACTTTCTTTTTAATAACCATACATTCTGTCATTATCAGGTGACTCTTGAGATAATTCATGTTCAAATAATATGAATTTCAGATACTTGTGTTAATGATACGGTAACTCTACTTCTTATGTGGTTTTTGAACTGGTTTGTGCTTGTTGATTTGTTGTGACTTTGGTGAGTAGTGTTCATTATAAAGTCAAAGTTAACCTTCTTTCAATGAATCTTCTCTATGGATCTAGATGGGTGTGGTCTTTGGTATGTTTGTCATTAAGGTTAGTGTATCATGGTACAGGAGGTTATGACACATATGGAGATGACTATGGTGGTATCTTAGTACATGGCTTTGAGATTGACTTGTGCTCATTAGGTTGCTTGTCATACAGTTGAAGCAAAATTAAATAAACCTTTACCATGGAACTAGATGTGTGGTCTTTGGTATGTCTGGTAATCAGACTTAATTGAACCTGCAACAGGAGTTCATGGTACATAATGAGCAGATATTGGATGATGACATAAAGGTATTGGACAGGAAGTGCTGTTGATTGTTATAATGTTGAGTTGAAAGGAGTTTCTTCTTATATACTGTGTTCTCTTTTAGTTGTTCAATTTTGTATATTAGGAACTTTGAAATATGGAGAGGAATTTGTAGATAAGAGATCATTTGATATCATTGTTGGGAAATCTGTTAGAAATGTAACACTTATAAACATAGTTATACGCATATCGACTTCTTTTTAAAGCTTTTCAATAAAACACGAGTTATCAAACTAACATCATACCAGTACTGTGGATTGAGAATGAAACACATAACAATCATTGGGTTTAAAACTATTATTGTCTTTGATATATCTTAAACTATCTATATTCTCTTAATAATTTTTACTTACTTTGTAATAAACAGATTTCATATTACTATCAAGTGACTCTTTAGAAACTAGACCAGAAAAAAACAGAAGGTAAATGAGATGTAGTATACTTTAGTGATATGAATTTGACAAATGATCTGGAGACCACTCCCTGAAAAACATGAAGTGTCAGCTAAAAATGATATTTTCAATCAATATTATCTGAAAGTTCGAAATGTTCATAATCACATATAGATGGGCTTGGTTGCATGCCACGGAATAACTTGTAGATGCTCCACCTTAATAGGGCTTCCAATATGAAAAAATGATGTTCATAATATGGAAAGATTAGCATCTCAGCATGCTTACCTTTCTAAACGAATGCTCCAGCTCCAGTAATAACTTTAGTAGAGCAGTATTTTTTTGCACAGCACTTAATTGTAATTTCGGTGAACAAAGGGTTAAAATTGCTCATCTGTGTCGTGGGTCAGTCTTCATCTTTGTTCAAGAACGAGCTCGTTTTGAGAGTGGCTGAAAGGTCGAGGATATCAGGTGATAATTCTAGCACATAAAATAGTTTATTTACCGGTGTTGATTGGTGCTAACTGTATATGAAGCATGATATTATTGCCCCTACAGTAGAAGTGCTTGACAAGAACCCGACCCTCACAGCATTTTTGTATCAAGGGATAAGTACTCTAATAGTATACCAGCAATGAATAAAATGCAATGTGTTTTTCCATCTGGATGATTGCTATAATGACAGAATGTTGAATTTTTGTACTTTTGTCAAGTAAATCATCAGTACTGTTTCCACTTAGTGTTTGGTAAAGGTTTACTTAGGCATACTATTGTTTATCTTGCTATTCTTTATGTATTTCAGGGTAAAGAGAAATATGGCCAAGCCCAAACTCAGCAAAGATTCTACTGCTAAGCCAACATGTTCAGCCAGTACTTGATCCCACTTGTAGTAGAACATCAATCTGATAGTTCTGATGACGATTAGTTCTAGGCATTCTCAGTCTTCCTTCTTTGTCAAAAGGTTTTTTCAAAACCATGGTGGCCTTATAGCTGCATCAAATCGCAAAAGACGATACCAGGTTATTGTTATAATAATAGTAATTGTTATATTGGAAAATATGTTCATATAATTAGAATTGTACTACTGTTTGTGTAGCTACATCACCTTCAATTTCATAATACATTAGTAATTAATAGTATTATGTTTCCATTTTTCATAATTATGTAACTTGATTAATTGAATCAATTTGGGATTAATCCATTTTTACAATTTTGGTACATAAGTTATGTAATAATGTGTAATATATGACTTGTTTTGTAATGAACCACTTCTGTCAAACTGTTTGTATATGTAGTACATGTATTTGAGACTTCAGACAAAACATGTTGTGACACTGGTAGTCTACAACTATAGACTAGTTAACAATATATCATTAAGTCTGTGCTGAATGGTAGATATGAAAAGGCATGACACTTTTTTCTTCTCACAATAAAACAAAAATGAGAATATTCTCTATATTTTCAAATATAATGTCAAAGTTTATGTCACACAGAGTATGAGTATTCTTATGTATTTTACTAAAGGTGTTGTATTAGTATATCACAAAAGAAAGGTTGATTTAACCAATCCATGGTCTTTTTTAGTACACATAATACATAATATAGTAGTTAAGAGCACCTTTTTATAATTGAAATTCAAATAGAAAATAGACTATCTGTTATGTATATTGTATACATTAACTAACTAATAAGATATTAGAAAGATTCTTAAAGCTCTGACAATCAACTACATTTCTTGTCATTGTAGTAGTTACCTCACTGACCTATAGATGTGATAAGTAAAAATTAATAAGATGTTAAAGCAATCACAGTATATCAAATTTTCTGTCATCATAGAAGGTTGCATCTGATTATCATATGGCTCACACAGAACTTAAGAAATGTGATTTGCATGCAACATTCATCATTTAAAAGTCAACTCAAATATTGACGCAAATGCAGATCAGAGGATCTATGATAAATGAAATACGATAGATTTTCAAATTGTGTATAGATGTCCTTTATTCGAGGTCATGTTACATAGACAATGCTGTTTCATTCCACCAAATATGTTATATATTTAAAATACAATTCAGATTCCCACACAAAGGTGGACAATTTTAGTGTTCTGTTGCAAGATTGTATGCATGTGACTGTGATTACAAAATTGTAGTTTTATTAAAACAATTAAAAACGAAGATACTGGTAGTTAAAGCAGATGAATAACAATAGATTTGTCAGTATTATGTACATTCAACATTAGAGTGTATGGCTGAGTATTTATGGAGATCTAAAATGAATCTGATTTTGCATACAGTTGACATCATGAAACAATTTCGACAAACAAAATGATTCAACAGTGACAGATATTCACAGATATAAAGCTTTCATTTGCCTAATAATTTATTAGTACTATATCAACAATATATTAAAGTTGGTAGTGTAATACTTTGAGAAGTTGGATGATGAAGGTCCACATATTTCTCTTGATATATCAAATGTAGAAGCTCCTACAAAGCAAAGTGTGTGGTAATGTCTAGACTGGGAGCTTGTCCGTATTCATATAATTGGGAAAGCACTAGAATACCAATTATAATGTATCGTTAATGTAGTACTAATAAATTAATTGGGAAAGCACTAGACTGACTACGAACTATAATGTATTGTCCATGTAGTACAAATAAATGTAAGATGATCAATTCACTATCCTTGTCAGGACTAACATTAAAGAGATATTGATAGTACTAACAGCAGAGATACTGGAGTTCTCTTCATAAAAAACTTAGTCGTATAAACTGTAAAAGTAATTAAGAAAGCACTAGACTACCAACTACAATGTATTGTCAATGCAGTAGTAATAAAATGTAAAATGATTAATATTGAGTATCCCAGACTTACATGCATTGAACTACTAACGTACTTACTATTAGCAGTTCACATATAAACTATGTCTACTAAATACCGTCAACTATCAATTTATCCTAAGTGTGTGTGTATGTGTGTGTGTCTCTCTCTCATTTATATTTTCAAGATATATTGATGTAACATACCATGCACTCTGTACAGCAACAGATGTATCAGTATTATCATTGTTACAAAAGGTAGATAGTTGTGTAAACTTCTCTCTCTCTCTCAAACATATATAGCAGTATTACACTGTGTTAAATGTTAGATCTGTGCGTAAAATGATAATGTTCCAATGATAACTTCCATGTTGACCATTATAAGACTTTATTGATATCATCCAAGTTGATGGCATTTAAGAAAATATTTTGTAATGTCAAGGGTTACCTCATCCATAACACTAACCTCTACACTATAATTTATTGATGTTTGTATGACATCTCTTAGCAGTATATATATGTCTCAAGACATATCAACCTTCCCGATAATGAACTAATTAATGACATGAAGTAGTATATACTTTATCTAAGGATTTAATGAGATGTATGCTAAAGACCTTTTATATAATTGATATATATATATATATATATATATATATATATATATATATATATATATATATATATATATTTAAGATTAATAATTATTAATTATAACAAATTATTTATAATTGATGATATGAACTTTTTAATTTCCTTTTATTAGGTCATTCTTCATTAAAGTATGTATTGGTTCATGTCAGCATGTCAGTTGATGTGGCTAGTGAGTACTTCAAATTGTTTCCCAAGGAAATTAAACTGGGAAAAGATATATTGGATTACTATTTAAACCCTTGATCAAAAACAGTTTTTTAAAGGAGTGATAATAAATATTTTATTTAATATGATAATGATATATACAACGATGGGACATATAACATGTATACACTGGTATTTTGAGTCATACGTTAACGTTACTCAGATAGCTAGTGTACATGTAGGCTTGGTTATATTAGTAAGGTAGTGATATTCAACATTTCATTCTTTGATTTCCAATGGCATGTACATATCACTTCAAATTAGCATTCTTAATTGCTTTTTTCAAATGAAATAATTTTCAGTATAATTTATTCCAATTCAAAGAGTACTTTTGGCCAACAATTTCCTTGTATATACAAGTAATAGTGATGAATGAAATACTGACACCTGATCTAATACCGAGATCTGATTTACTCATCAGTGTGTAGTAGATACCTGATTCACTCTTATTGATATCTCATGTACTACAAACTGATCAACGATATACTACCAGTGGACATATACCGGTAATATTACTGATATATCTAATACACTACCAGTGGACATATACTGGTAATATTACTGATATATCTAATATACTACCAGTGGACATATATTGGTAATATTACTGATATATCTAATATACTACCAGTGGACATATACTGGTAATATTACTGATATATTTAATATACTACCAGTGGACATATACTGGTAATATTACTGATATATCTAATATACTACCAGTGGACATATATGGCAACATTACAGATGAATCTATCCATATATATATATATATAATGTTATATATATGTATATGTGTATATATATATATATATATATATATATATATATATATATATATGTTACCATATATGGACATATATGGTAACATTATATATATATATATATACATATATACAAATGGACATGTACATATATGGTAATGTTACTGATATATCTCTATATATACTACCAGTGAACATATATGGTAATAGAATATTTAGTGAAAAAAAATCATTCTGATAGTGATTATAATTCTCTTATATAGTACATTCTTTCTTCAGACACATGTTGTAATAGGGCAGACATTATAGCCGACAGCTCTAGAGTTTTCTTGAGTTTATCCATCTTTTTTACCATAATTAAAGTATTGTGTTTATATTATTGACTGTCACTACTTAAAGAACAAACATTTGGCATATTACAAAAAACATTGATTTTATAGACTTGCTATTTTCACTTTCATTGTTATCCTAATGTATACATGTATAACATACAGCTGGTAATGTTCATAATAATTATGTAATATGTACCACTACCACTTCATCTACTACAGACTTGCATTAACACAATTCTTAACACTGATACCTGGTCTAACACCAATATCTGATTTACTCTTGTTGATATCTGATCTACACTAAGATCAACACGATTGTTAACACTAATACCTGATATAACACATGTTTATATGTGATCTACTACACACTGATATGAACATGATTCTTAACACTGATATCTCATCTGACATTAAAACTTTGATACTGATCTAACACTGAGATCTGATTTACTCAAGTTGATAATTGACCTACTGCAAAAAGACATCAACATGATTCTTCACACTAACATCTGATTTAACATAAACTGATATCTGATCTAACACTGAGATCTGATTTACTCTTGTTGATATCTCATCTAATTCTTAACACTGATACCTGATCTAACATCTGTTGATATCTGATCTACTACACACTGACATCAACATAATTCTTATCACTGGCATCTCATCTGACAGTAACTATGATATCTGATCTATCATTTAGATCTGATTTACTCATGTTGACATCTGATCTACTTCAAAGACATTAACATGATTCTTAATACTAACATTTGATCTAACACAGATCTGATTTACTGGTGTTGATGTATGATCTACTACATACTGACAGTAACAGGATTCTTATTACTGATACATGATCTAACATCGAGATCTGATTTACTCTTGTTGTTATCTCATCTACTACACACTGACATCAACACAATTCTTAATACTGATACCTGATCTAACAACTGTTGATATCTTATCTACTACACACTGACATCGACATAATTCTTATCATTGATATCTCATCTGACACTAACTATGATATCTGATTTAACACTGAGATCTGATCTACTCATGTTGATATTTCATCAACTGCAAACAGACATCAACATGATTCTTAACACTAACATCTGATTTACTCTTGTTGCTATCTCATCTACTACACACTGACATCAACACAATTCTTAATACTGATACCTGATCTAACATCTGTTGATATCTTATCTACTACACACTGACATCAACATAATTCTTATCACTGATATCTCATCTGATACTAACTATGATATCTGATCTAACATGAGATTTAATTTACTCATGTTGATATTTCATCAACTGCAAACAGACATCAACATGACTCTTAACACTAACATCTGATTTAACACAAACCAAAATGTGATCTAACACGGAGATCTGATTTTTTCATGTTGATATATCATCTACTACACACTGACATTAACATGATTCTTATGATTCCTAAGACTGATAGATGATTTAACACCAACATCTGATTTACTCTTGATTTCTGATCTACTACACACTGACATTAACACGATTCTTATGATTCATAATACTGATACATGATTTAACACCAAAATCTGATTTACTCTTGATTTCTGATCTACAACACACTGACATGATCTAACACCTGTTGATATCTCATATGCACACTGACATTAACACGACTCTTAACACTGATACCTGATCTAAAACCGAGATCTGATTTACTCTTTTTGATATCTGATCTACTACACATTGACATCAACATGATTCTTAACACTGATTCATGATCAAACACCTGTTGATAAGTCATATCCACACTGACATCAACACGATTTTTAACACTGGTATCTCATCTGACACTGACTGACATCTGATCTAACACTGAGATCTGATTTACTCATGTTGATATCTGGTCTACTGCAAACAGACATCAACATGATTGTTAATACTAACATCTCATCTAACACAGATCTGATTTACTCATGTTGATATATGATCTACTACACTGAGATCTACATGATTCTTAACACTGATACCTGATCTAACATCTGTTGATATCTGATTTACTGTAAACAGACACCAACATCATTCTTAACACTAACATATGATTTAACAAAGGGATATCTGATCTAACACAGATCTGATTTACTCATGTTGATATATGATCTACTACACAACGACATCAACATGATTCTTAACACTGATATCTCATCTGATACTGACTATGATATCTGATCTAACAATGAGATTTGATATACTCATGTTGATATGTGATCTACTGCAAACAGACATCAACATGATTCTTAATACTAACATCTGATCTAACATCTGATCTAACATCTGATCTAACATATGCTCTACTACACACTGACATTAACATTATTCTTAACACTGATACCTAATCTAACACCAAGATCTGACTTACTCTTGTTGAATTCTCATCTACAAATTTGGATCAACACGATTGTTAACACTGATATCTGATCTAATACATGTTTATATCTGATCTACTACACACAGGTATGAAAACGATTCTTAATGCTGAATCCCAATCTAACACCGAGATCTGATTTACTCATGTTATCTGATCTACTACACACTGACATCGAAATGATTGTTAACACCGATACCTGATCTAACGTCTGTAGATATCTCATCTACTACACACTGACATCAACATAATTCTTATCACTGATACCTCATCTGACACTAACTATGATATCTGATCTAACACTGAGATCTGATTACTAATTTTGATATTTGATCTACTGCAAACAGACATCAACATGACTCTTAACACTAACATCTGATTTAACAAAAGCAGATATCTGATCTAACACTGACTTACTCATGTCGATGTATCATCTACACACTGACATTAACATGATTCTTGTGATTCCTAACACTGATACCTGATTTAATGCAGAGATCTGATTTACTGTTGATTTCTGATCTATACAGTGACAGCAACACGATTCTTAACACTGATATCTCATCTGACACTGACGGACATATGATCTAACACTGAGATCTAATTTACTCATGTCGATATCTGATCTACTGCAAACAGACATCAACATGATTCTTAATACTAACATCTGATCTAACACAGTCTGATTTACTCATGTTGATATATGATCTATTACACACTGACATCAACATGATTCTTAACACTGATACGTGATCTAACATCTGTTGATGTCTGATCTACTACACACTGAGATCAACATGATTCTTAACACTAACATCTCATTTAACACAAGTTAATATCTGATCTAACACTGAGATCTGACTTACTCATGTTGATAGATTTGTCTACAACACACTAACATTAACATGACTCCTTACACTAATACCTGATCTAACACCGAGATCTGATTTAGTCTTGTTATCTATCTGATATACTACACACTGACATAATTCTTAACACTGATACCTAATCTAACATCTGTTTATATCTGATCTACCACATGCTGACATCAACATGATTCTTAACACTGATATGTTATCTGACACAGACTATGATAACTAATCTAACATTGAGATCTGATTTACTCATGTTGATATATGATCTACTACACACTGACATTAACATGATTTTCATGATTCTTACACCGATACTTGATTTAACACTGAGATCGGATTTACTCTTGATTTCTGATCTACTACACACTGACATCAACATGATTCTTAACACTGATACCTGCTGTAACACTGGTTGATATCTAATCTTTTACTCAATGACATTAACACGATTCTTAACACTAATATCTCATCTGACATCTGTTTATATCTGATCTACTACACACTAATATGAAAATGATTCTTAACACTGATATCTACGGCAAACAGACATCAAGATGATTTTTAATACTAACATCTGATGTAACACTGAGATCTGATTTACTGATGGTTGATATATGATCTACACACTGACATGGAAATGATTCTATCTGATACATGATCTAACGTCTGTTGACATCTGATCTACTACACGCTGATATTAACATGATTCTTAACACTGATATCTTATCTGACACTGAGTATGATCTCATCTAACACTGAGATCAGATTTACTCATGTCGATATCTGATCTACTACACTGACATCAACATAATTCTTAACACTGGTACCTGCTGTAACACCAGTTGATATCTTATCTATTACTCACCAACATTAACATAATTTTTAATACTTAATCTCATCTGATATCTGTTTATATCTCACCTACTACACACTAATATGAATATGATTCTTAACACTAATGTCTTATCTGACACTGATTATGATATCTGATCTAACACTGAGATCTGATTTACTCATGCTGATATCTGATATACTGTAAACAGACGTAATCATGAATCTTAACACTAACATTTAATTTAACACAAATTGATATCTCATGTAACACAGATCTGATTTACTCATGTTGATAAATTATCTACTACACACTAACATCAACACGATTCTTAAGACTGATACCTGATCTAACATCTGTTGATATCTGATCTACTTTACACTGACATCAATATGATTCTTAAAAATGATATCTCATCTGACACTTACCATGATATCTCATCTAACACTGAGATCTGATTTATTCATTTGGGTGTCTGATCAGACAAAACAGATGATTCTTAATACTGACAAGATGATTCTTAATACTGACATCTGATGTAAAACTGAGATATGATTTACTGATATTGATATATGATATACACACTGACATCGAAATGATTCTTAACTGATACTTGATATAACGTCTGTTGATATCTGATCTACTACATGCTGACGTCATCATGATTCTTAACACTGATATCTTATCTGGCACTGAGTATGATCTCATCTAACACTGAGATCAGATTTACTCATGTTGATATCTGATCTACTACACATTGACGTCAACATGATTCTTAACACTGATACCTGATCTAACATCTGTTGATATCTGATCTACTACACACTGACATCAACATGATTCTTAACACTGACATCTCATGTGACACTAACACTCAGTCATTCATAGCTGTATGGTGACCAGTATTGATTCTTCAAGGATTAGGAAATCAGAGAGAATTAGAGGAGGGAGAAGAGGGGGCAAAGAGAAAGGACAGACCCCATTAGTTAAAAAAAACCGGCAGATATAAGTACCATACCTATGAATGGATGGATTAATAGAATGAATGTACAGATTAATAGAGTGATACATATTGTTATGAATGTTAATCATTGCCAGGTACATCAAATCCTCCTTCAACCCGGCATATTAACTCAAAAACTCTGTAATACAAGTATTAATAACTGGTCTGTCCAGTTTGGGTCATGCTTGAGATAAAAGATAGCCTCTTCACCTCCATCTAATGCCTCATATATTACATAAACGTCAATACAACTATTAATGGCAAATGCATCTAAAGCATTTTGAGTAATTTGAAGAGGTGTTTTACCTATTGTATGTACATTGTATAATGAACAATAGAGAAAGACAAAGACAGAAAGACAAAAAGAGAAAGTAAATAATAAATGAATGGATTGATGGATGGGTAGAAAATTGCTAACAAAATGCACAAATATAACCATTACTTTTGATATATCTTAGTTTACAATGTTGTGGTGTGATGTTTTCATCAGTTTGATGGACATTCAAATTGTTGTGGACCAAATCACTCCCCAGTTTAAATAATTTCAGTTTGATTTCCCATAATTCCCACTAATCAGAACAAGACTGAGGGAGCAACAAGGGACTACACACGAGTATCAAGGAGATCATTTAAGAGAACAAAACAATCATTAGCAAAGCACACATTAATAAAATATTCATTAGTAAATCCATTTATGAATCCATATGTTCACCTGTCTTTCCATTAGTCTATCTACTCATCCATCCATTGACTTCATTGATATGTCCATCATTCTGTCATTCACTTGTCATCTATTGTTACCCTTAATCCATCCATTCATTAAATATACCTGGTTTGTTCTGTGACATACTTCTCTTATTACTATTAATGATATTATTACAAAGCAATAGTAGACTATCATTCATTGTAATATTACTAGAACATCTAAAGAGAAAGAAAGAGTCAGAAAACAGTTTTTGTACATACATAAAATAAATAATTAATAAATTCACTAATAATTATTCATACTCGATAATAACATTCATAGTTCATGTGAGCACAAACCTGTTATATAAGCAGACCTCCTTATGAAGAGGCAGCACTATTATGACCAACCAAATAAATCCTCTGTTAAACTTGGTATAATAGGAATAGAGAAATTAAAACTGCTACTTGTGTTACTTAAAAGAGTGTCATAGTTACTATTATTTACCAGTACTATTGCTCATACTCCTCATGTTGCTACATTATTGAGAAGGACCTAACAGTGAGGATTTTGGTATTGCTGACCAGGAGATACTTCTTTTGTGTTTATGCTTCTTTGGTGAGAGGAGTGGAGGAGAAGAAAATGGTGAGCTACAGGGCCCAGCTGCCCTGTTGAGTGTCTTTATTAAAGAGAGGTCAAAAGGGAGACAGAATTAAGAGAGATATTTGGGAACGACATGGGTTAGCTGGACAGTGTGAGGTAGAAGTAATCATTATTTGCTTTGTTTATGTTGTAGTTAGTAATAGACATTGCTTTTTATAAGTGCTGTAATGGATGGATGAATAAATAAATGAATGAATGATCTACCACACACTGATATCAACATGATTCTTAACACCAAGACCTGATCTAACATATGTTAATATCTGATCAACTACACACCGACATCAACATAATTCTTATCACTGATATCTCATCTGACACTTTGATATCTGATCTAACACAGATCTGATTTACCCATGTTGATATCTGATCTACTGCAAACAGACATCAACATCATTCTTAACACTAACACCTGATCTAACACTGAGATTTGATTTACTCTAGTTGATATATGATCTACTACACACTGTCATTAACATGATTCTTATGATTCCTAACACTGATACCTGATTTAACTCCAAGATCTGATTTACTCTTGATTTCTGATCTACTCAATGACATTAACATGATTCTTGACACAGATATATGATCTAAAACCTGTTAACATCTGATCTACACACTGACATAAACATGATTGTTAACACTGATATCTCATCAGACACTGACAATCATATCTGATGAAACACTGAGATCTCACTTATGTTGATATACGATCTACTACACACTTATATTAACACAATTCTTAACACTGATACCTAATCTAATGTCTTTTTATATATGATCTACTACACACTGAGATCATCATGATTCTTAACACTGATATCTCATCTGACTCTAACTTTATCTTATCTAACACTGAGATCTGATTTACTATGTTGATATTTGATCTACTGCAAACTGTCATCAACATGATTCTTAACACTAACACCTGATCTAACACTGAGATATGATTTACTCATGTTGAGATATGATCTACTACACAATGACATTAACCAGATTCTTAACACTGATACCTGATCTACCACCGTGATCTGATTTACTCTATTTGTTATCTGATCTACTACAGACAGACATCAACATGATTCTTAACCCTAATACCTGATCTAACGTCTGTTGATATCTGATCTACTACACACCAACATCAACATAATTCTTAACACTGATATCTCATCTGATACTGATATCTGATCTAACACTGAGATCTGATTTACTCATGTTGATATTTGATCTACTGCAAACAGATATCAACATGATTCTTAACACTAACACCTGATCTAACACTGAGATCTGATTTACTCATTATGATATATGGTCTACACACTGACAATAGCACGATTCTTGAGACTGATCCTGATGTAACATCTGTTGATATCTGATATACTACACACTGACATCAACGTAATTCTTATGACTAATATCTCATCTTACACTAACTTTGATATCTGATCTAACACTGACATCTGATTTACTCATGTTGATATTTGATCTACTGGAAACAGACATCAACATGATTCTTAACACTAACACCTGATCTAACACTGAGATCTGATTTACTCATTATGATATATGGTCTACACACTGACATTAGCACGATTCTTGAGACTGATCCTGATGTAACATCTGTTGATATCTGATATACTACACACTGACATCAACGTAATTCTTATGACTAATATCTCATCTTACACTAACATTGATATCTGATCTAACACTGACATCTGATTTACTCATGCTGATATTTGATCTACTGGAAACAGACATCAACATGATTCTTAACACTAACACCTGATCTAACACTGAGATCTGATTTACTCATCAGTGTGTAGTAGATACCTGATTCACTCTTATTGATATCTCATGTACTACAAACTGATCAACATGATTCTTAACACTGATACATGATCTAACACCTGTTGACATCTTATCTACACACGGACATAAACATGACTGTTAACACTGATATCTCATCAGACACTGACAATCATATCTGATCAAACACTGAGATCTCACTTATGTTGATATACGATCTACTACACACTTACATTAACACAATTCTTAACACTGATACCTAATTTAATGTCTTTTTATATATGATCTACTACACACTGAGATCATCATGATTCTTAACACTGATATCTCATCTGACACTAACTATGATATCTCATCTAACACTGACATCAGATTTACTCATGTTGATATCTGATCTACTACAGACTTACATTAACACAATTCTTAACACTGATAGCTGATCTAACACCAATATCCGATTTACTCTTGTTGATATCTGATCTACACTAAGATCAACATGATTGTTAACACTAATAATGATATAACACATGTTTATATGTGATCTACTACACACTGATATGAACATGATTCTTAACACTGATATCTCATCTGACATTAAAACGTTGATACTGATCTAACACTGAGATCTGATTTACTCATGTTGATAATTGACCTACTGCAAAAAGACATCAACATGATTCTCTACACTAACATCTGATTTATCATAAACTGATATCTGATCTAACATCTGTTGATATCTGATCTACTACACACTGACATCAACATAATTCTTATCACTGATATCTCATCTGATAGTTACTATGATATCTGATCTAACGTTGAGATCTGATTTACTCATGTTGACATCTGATCTACTGCAAAATAACATCAACATGATTCTTAATACTAACGTTTGATCTAACACAGATCTGATTTACTCATGTTGATGTATGATCTACTACATACTGACATTAGCAGGATTCTTACTACTGATACATGATCTAACACCGAGATCTGATTTACTGTTGTTGCTATCTCATCTACTACACACTGACATCAACACAATTCTTAATACTGATACCTGATCTAACATCTGTTGATATCTTATCTACTACACACTGACATCAACATAATTCTTATCACTGATATCTCATCTGATACTAACTATGATATCTGATCTAACATGAGATTTAATTTACTCATGTTGATATCTCATCAACTGCAAACAGACATCAACATGACTCTTAACACTAACATCTGATTTAACACAAACCAAAATGTGATCTAACACCGAGATCTTATTTACTCATGTTGATATATCATCTACTACACACTGACATTAACATGATTCTTATGATTCCTAACACTGATAGATGATTTAACACCAACATCTGATTTACTCTTGACTTCTGATCTACTACACACTGACATTAACATGATTCTTATGATTCCTAACACTGATAGATGATTCAACACCAACGTCTGATTTACTCTTGATTTTTGATCTACTACACACTGACATTAACACGATTCTTATGATTCATAACACTGATACATGATTTAACACCAAAATCTGATTTACTCTTGATTTCTGATCTACTACACACTGACATGATCTAACACCTGTTGATATCTCATATACACACTGACATTAACATGACTCTTAATACTGATACCTGATCTAAAACCAAGATCTGATTTACCCTTGTTGATATCTGATCTACTACACATTGACATCAACATGATTCTTAACACTGATTCACGAACAAACACCTGTTGATAAGTCATATACACACTTACATCAACACGATTTTTAACACTGGTATCTCATCTGACACTGACTGACATCTGATCTAACACTGAGATCTGATTTACTCATGTTGATATCTGGTCTACTGCAAACAGACATCAACATGATTCTTAATACTGACATCTGGTCTAACACAGATCTGATTTACTCATGTTGATATATGATCTACTATACACTGACATCAACATGATTCTTAACACTGATACCTGATCTAACATCTGTTGATATCTGATTTACTGTAAACAGACACCAACATCATTCTTAACACTAACATATGATTTAACACAGAGATATCTGATCTAACACAGGTATGAAAACGATTCTTAATGCTGAATCCCAATCTAACACCGAGATCTGATTTACTCATGTTATCTGATCTACTACACACTGACATCGAAATGATTGTTAACACCGATACCTGATCTAACGTCTGTAGATATCTCATCTACTACACACTGACATCAACATAATTCTTATCACTGATACCTCATCTGACACTAACTATGATATCTGATCTAACACTGAGATCTGATTACTAATTTTGATATTTGATCTACTGCAAACAGACATCAACATGACTCCTAACACTAACATCTGATTTAACAAAAGCAGATATCTGATCTAACACTGACTTACTCATGTCGATGTATCATCTCCTACACAATGACATTAACATGATTCTTGTGATTACTAACACTGATACCTGATTTAATGCCGAAATCTGATTTACTGTTGATTTCTGATCTACTACACAGTGACATCAACACGATTTTTAACACTGATATCTCATCTGACACTGACTGACATCTGAACTAACACTGAGATCTGATTTACTCATGTTGATATCCAATCTACTGCAAAAAGACATCAACATGATTCTTAATACTAACATCTGATCTAACACAGATCTAATTTACTCATGTTGATATATGATCTTCTACACACTGAAATCAACATGATTCTTAACACTGATACCTGCTATAACACTGGTTGATATCTAATCTTTTACTCAATGACATTAACATGATTCTTAACACTAATATCTCATCTGACATCTGTTTATATCTGATCTACTACACACTAATATGAACATGATTCTTAACATTGATATCTTATCTACTGCAAACAGACATCAAGATAATTCTTAATACTAACATCTGATGTAACACTGAGATCTCATTTACTGATGGTTGATATATGATCTACACACTGACATGGAAATGATTCTTAACTGATAGATGATCTAACGTCTGTTGACATCTGATCTACTACACGCTGACATTAACATGATTCTTAACACTGATATCTTATCTGACACTGAGTATGATCTCTTCTAACACTGAGATCAGATTTACTCATGTTGATATCTGATCTATTACACTGACATCAACATGATTATTAACATTGGTACCTGCTGTAACACCAGTTGATATCTGATCTATTACTCACTGACATTAACATGATTCTTAACACTGATCTCATCTGATATCTGTTTATATCTCATCTACTACATACTGATATGAATATGATTCTTAACACTGATATCTTATCTGACACTGATTATGATATCTGGTCTAACACTGAGATCTACTCATGCTGATATCTGATATACTGTAAACAGACATAATCATGAATCTTAACACTAACATCTAATTTAACACAAATTGATATCTCATGTAACACAGATATGATTTACTCATGTTGATATATTATCTACTACACACTAACATCAACATGATTCTTAAGACTGATACCTGATCTAACATCTGTTGATATCTGATTTACTTCATACCAACATCAACATGATTCTTAGGAATGATATCTCATCTGACACTTATTATGATATCTCATCTAACACTGAGATCTGATTTATTCATTTTGGTATCTGATCAGACAAAACATACATCTAAACAGACATCAATATGATTCTTAAAAATAACATTTCATTTAACACAAATTGACATCTGATCTAACAGATATGATTTACTCGTGTTGATATATCATCTACACTGACATTAACATGATTCTAACACTGATTCATGATCTAACATGTTTATATGTGGTCTACACATTGAGATCAGCATGATTCTTAACACTGATCTCTTCTGACACTGACTTTATCTGATCTAACACACTGATCTCATCTGACACTGACTATATCTGATCTAACACTGAGATCTCATTCACTCATGTTGATATCTGATTACTCCAAGCAGACATCAACATGACTCTTAATACTAACATCTGAAATAACACTGAGATCTTATTTACTCATGTTGATATATGATCTACTACACACTGTCATTAACATGATTTTTAACACTTATATCTTATCTACTGCAGACATCAACATAATTCTTAACACTAACATCTAATTTAAAACAAATTGACATTTCATCTAACAGATATGATTTACTCATGTTGATATATCATCTACTACACTGACATTAACATGATTCTTAACACTGATACCTGATCTAACACCAAGATCTGATTTTCTCTTGTTGATGTATTGTCTACTACAAACAGAGATTAACACAATTCTTAACACTGACACCTGATCTAACATGTTTATATGTGATCTTCTACACAGTGAGATCAACATGATTTTTAACACTGATATCTCATCTGACACTGGCTATGATATCTGATCTAACAGTGAGATCTCATTCACTCATGTTGATATCTAATCTACTGCAAGCAGACGTAAACATGATTCTTAATACTAACATCTGAAATAACACTGATATCTGATTTGCTCATGTTAATATATGATCTACTACACACTGACATTAACATGACTCTTAACACTGATACCTGATCTAATACTGAGATCTCATTTACTCTTGTTGATATCTGATCTACTACACATTGACATCAACATGATTCTTAACACTGATACCATCTGTAGATATCTGATCTACTACACACTGACATCAACACGATTCTTAACACTGATATCTCATTTGACACTGACTGACATATGATCTAACGCTGAGATCTGATTTACTCATGTTGATATTTGATCTACTGCAAACAGACATCATCATGACTCTTAACACTAACATCTGATCTAAGAAAGATCTGATTTACTCATGTTGATATATGATCTATTACACACTGACATCAACATGATTCTTAACACTGAGACCTGATCTAACATCCGTTGATATCTGATGTACTACACACTGAAATCAACATGATTCTTAACACTAACATCTCATTTAACACAAACTAATATCTGATCTAACACTGAGATCTGACTTACTCATGTTGATATATTATCTACTACACACTAACATCAACATGATTCTTAAGACTGATACCTGATCTAACATCTGTTGATATCTGATCTACTTCACACTGACATCAACATGATTCTTAGGAATGATATCTCATCTGACATTTACTACGATATCTCATCTAACAATGAGATCTGATTTACTTATTTTGGTATCTGATCAGACAAAACAGACATCTAAACAGACATCAATTTAATTCTTAAAAATAACATCTCATTTAACACAAATTGACATCTGATCTAACAGATATGATTTACTCATGTTGATATATCATCTACACTGACATTAACATGATTCTAACACTGATACCTGATCTAACATGTTTGTATGTGATCTACACAGTGAGATCAACATGATTCTTAACACTGATATCTCATCTGACACTGACTATATCTGATCTAACACTGAGATCTCATTCACTCGTGTTGATATCTGATTTACTGCAAGCAGACATCAACATGATTCTTAATACTAACATCTGAAATAACACTGAGATCTGATTTACTCATCTTGATATATGATCTACTACACACTGACATTAACATGACTCATAACACTGATACCTGATCTAACACCGAGATCTGATTTACTCTTGTTGTTATTTTATCTACTACAGACAAACATCAACAGGATTCTTATCACTAATATCTCAACTGACACTAACTTTGATATCTGATCTAACATTGAGATCTAATTACTCATGTTGATATTTGATCTACTGCAAACAGACATCAACATGATTCTTAACACTAAAACCATTTCTAATACAGATCTGATTTACTCATGTTGATATCTGATCTACTACACACTGACATCAACATAATTCTTATCACTGACATCTCATCTGACAGTAACTATGATATCTGATCTAACATTTAGATCTGATTACTCACGTTGACATCTGATCTACTGCAAAAAAACATCAACATGATTCTTAATGCAAACGTTTGATCTAATACATATCTGATTTACTCATGTTGATATATGATCTATTACACACTGATATTAACAGGATTTTTATAACTGATACATGATCTAACACCAAGATCTGATTTACTCTTGTTGTTATCTGATCTACTACAGACAGACACCAACATGATTCTTAACACTGATACCTGATCTAACATCTCTTGATATCTTACCTACTACACACTGACATTAACATAATTCTTATCAATGATATCTCATCTGACACTATGTTATCTGATCTAACACTGAGATGAGATTTACTCATGTTGATATTTGATCAAATGCAAACATACATCAACATGACTCTTAACACTAACATCTGATTTAACAAACTGATATCTGATCTAACACCAAGATCTGATTTACTCATGTTGATATATCATCTGTACACACTGACATTAACATAATTCTTATGATTCCTAACACTGATAGCTGATTTAACACCGACATCTTATTTACTAATGATTTTGGATCTACTACACACTGACATTAACATGATTCTTATGTTTCCTAACATTGATTATGATTTAACACCGAAATCTGATTTACTCTTGATTACTGATCTACTACACACTGACATCTACATGATTCTTAACACTGATACATGATCCAACACCTGTTGATATCTCATATACATACTGACATCAACATGATTCTTAACACTGATATCTCTTATGACATTGATATCTCATCTAACACTGAGATCAGATTGACTCAGGTTGATATCTGATCTACTACACACACACATTAACACAATTCTTAACACTGACATCTGATCTAACACCAATATCTGATTTACTCTTGTTGATATTTGATCTACACTGACATCAACATGATTGTTAACACTGACAGCTGAACTAACACATGTTTATATCTGATCTACTACACAGTGATATAAACATGATTCTTAACACTGATATATTATCTGACACTGGCTATGATATCTAATCTAACACTGAAATCTGATTTACTCATGTTGATATCTGATCTACTGTAAACAGACACCAACATGATTCTTAACACTAACATGATTTAACACAGTGATATCTGACCTAACACAGATCTGATTTACTCACGTTTATATATGATCTACTACACAGTGACATTAACATGATCCTTAACACTGATATCTCATCTGATACTATGACATCTACTCTAACAGTGAGATTTAATTTACTCATGTTGATATACGATCAACTGTTAACAGAAATCAACATGACTCTTAACATTAACATCTGATTTAAAACAAACAGATATCTGATCTAACACTGATTTACTCATGTTGATTTCTGATGTACAAATTGGCATCAACACGATTGTTAACACTGATATCTGATCTACACACTGATATGAACATGATTCTTAATGCTGAATCCTGATCTAACACCGAGATCTGATTTCTTCTTGCTGTCATCTGATCTACTACACACTGACATTGAATGATTCTTAACACTGATATCTCATCTGACACTAACTATGATATCTGATTTAACATTGAGATCTGATTACTTATGTTGATATTAGATTTACTGCAAACAGACATCAACATGACTCTTAACACTATCATCTGATTTAACACAAACAGATATCTGCTCTAACACTGATTTACTCATGTTGATGTATCATCTACTACACACTGACATTAACATGATTATCGTGATTCCTAACACTGATACCTGATTTAATGCTGAGATCTGATTTACTGTTGATTTCTGATCTACTACATAGTGACATCAATCTGACACTGACTGACATCTGATATAACACTGAGATCTGATTTACTCATGTTGATATCTGATCTACTGCAAACAGACATCAACATGATTCTTAATACTAACATCTGGTCTAACAAAGATCTAATTTACTCATGTTGATATATGATCTACTACACACTGACATCAACATGATTCTTAACACTGATACCTGATCTCACATCCTTTGATATCTGATCTACTACACACTGTAATCAACATAATTCTTAACAGTAACATCTCATTTAACACAAATTAATGTCTGATCTAACACTGAGATCTGACTTACTCATGTTGATAGATTTGTCTACTACACACTAACATTAACATGATTCCTTACACTAATACGTAATCTAACACCGAGATCTGACTTACTCTTTTTATCTTATCTATCTGAACTACTACACACTGACATCAAGACGATTTTTAACACTGATACCTGATCTAACATCATCTGTTTATATCTGATCTACCACATGCTGACATCAATATGATTCTTAACACTGATATGTTTTCTGACACAGACTATGATAACTAATCTAACATTGAGATCTGATTTACTCATGTTGATATATGATCTACTACACACTGACATTAACACAATTCTTAAAACTGATACCTGATCTAACGCCGAGATCTGATTTACTCATATCTTCTACTACACTGACACTAACGTGATTTATATAATTCTTAACACTGATACCTGATTTAACACTGAGATCTGATTTACTCATTTCTGATCTACTACACACTGACATCAATACCTGCTGTAACACTGGTTGATATCTGATCTATTACTCACTGACATTAACATGATTCTTAACACTGATATCTCATCTGACATCTGTTTATATCTGATCTACTACACACTGATATGAACATGATTCTTAACATTGATATCTTATCTACTGCAAACAGACATCAAGATGATTCTTAATACTAACATCTGATGTAACACTGAGATCTGATTTACTGATGTTGATATATGATATTCACACACTGACATCGAAATGATTCTTAACTGATACTTGATATAACGTCTGTTGATATCTGATCTACTACACGCTGACATCATCATGATTCTTAACACTGATATCTTATCTGACACTGAGTATGATTTCATCTAACACTGAGATTAGATTTACTCATGTTGATATCTGATCTACTACACAGATATGAACATGATTGTTAACACTGATACCTGATCTGACATATGATAATATCTGGTGTACTACACATTGACATCAACATAATTCTTAACACTGGTCCCTGCTGTAACTCTGGTTGATATCTGATCTATTACTCAGTGACATTAACATGATTCTTAACACTGACATCTATTTATGTCACATCTACTACACATTGATATGAACATGATTTTTAACACTGATGTCTTATCTGACACTGATTATGATATTTGATCTAACACTGAGATCTGATTTACTCATGCTGATATCTGACATACAGTAAACAGACATCAACATGAATCTTAACATTAACATCTTATTCAACACAAATCGATCTCATCTAACACAGATCTGATTTACTCATGTTGATATATTATTTACTACACAATAACATCAACATGATTCTTAAGACTGATACCTGATCTAACATCTGTTGATATCTGATCTACTTCACACTGACATCAACATGATTCTTAACACTAACATCTCATTTAACACAAATTGACATCTGATCTTACAGATATGATTTACTCATGTTGATATATCATCTACACTGACATTAACATGATTCTTAACACTGATACCTGATCTAACATGTTTATATGTGATCTACACAGTGAGATCAACATGATTCTTAACACTGATATCTCATCTGACTCTGACTATATCTGATCTAACACTGAGATCTCATTCACTCATGTTGATATCTGATTTACTGCAAGCAGACACCAACATGATTCTTAATACTAACATCTGAAATAACACTGAGATCTGATTTACTCATGTTGATATATGATCTAATACACACTAACATTAACATGACTCTTAACACTGATACGTGATCTAACACCGAGATCTGATTTACTCTTGTTGATATCTGATCTACTACACATTGACATCAACATGATTTTTAACACTGATACCTGATCTAACATCTGTTGATATCTGATCTACTACACACTGACATCAACATGATTCTTAACACTGACATCTCATGTGACACTAACACTCAGTCATTCATAGCTGTATGGTGACCAGTATTGATTCTTCAAGGATTAGGAGATCAGAGAGAATTGGAGGAGGGAGAAGAGTGGGCAAAGAGAAAGGACAGACCCCATTAGTTAAAAAAACCGGCAGATATAAGTACCATACCTATGAATGGATGGATTAATAGAATGAATGTACAGATTAATAGAGTGATACATATTGTTATGAATTAATCATTGCCAGGTACATCAAATCCTCCTTCAACCCGGCATATTAACTCAAAAACCCTGTAATACAAGTATTAATAACTGGTCTGTCCAGTTTGGGTCATACTTGAGATAAAAGATAGCCTCTTCACCTCCATCTAATGCATCATGTATTACATAAACATCAATACTACTATTAATGGCAAAGGTATCTAAGGCATTTTGAGTAATTTCAAGAGGTGTTTTACTTATTGTATGTACATTGTATAATGAACAATAGAGAAAGACAAAGACAGAAAGACAAAAAGAGAAAGTAAATAATAAATGGATGGATTGATGGATGGGTAGAAAATTGCTAACAAAAATGCACAAATATAACAATTACTTTTGATATATCTTAGTTTACAATGTTGTGGTGTGATGTTTTCATCAGTTTGATGGACATTCAAATTGTTGTGGACCAAATCACTCCCCAGTTTAAATAATTTCACTTTGATTTCCCATAATTCCCACTAATCAGAACAAGACTGAGGGAGCAACAAGGGACTACACACGAGTATCAAGTAGATCATTTAAGAGAACAAAACAATCATTAGCAAAGCACACATTAATAAATATTCATTAGTAAATCCATATATGAATCCATATGTTCACCTGTCTTTCCATTAGTCTATCTACTCATCCATCCATTGACTTCATTGATATGTCCATCACTCTGTCATTCACTTGTCATCTATTGTTACCCTCCATCCATCCATTCATTAAATATACCTTGTTTGTTCTGTGACATACTTCTCCTATTACTATTAATGATATTATTACAAAGCAATAGTAGACTATCATTCATTGTAATATTACTAGAACATCTAAAGAGAAAGAAAGAGTCAGAAAACATTTTTTGTACATACATAAAATAAATAATTAATGATGAATTCACTAATAATTATTCATAATCAATAATAACATTCATAGTTCATGTGAGCACAAACCTGTTATGTAAGTAGACCTCCTTATGATGAGGCAGCACTCTTATAACCAACCAAAATAAATCCTCTGTTAAACTTGGCATAATAGGAATAGAGAAATTAAAAATGTTACGTGTGTTACTTAAAAGAGTGTCATAGTTACTATTATTTGCCAGTACTATTGCTCATGCTCCTCATGTTGCTACATTATTGAGGAGGACCTAACAGTGAGGATTTTGGTATTGCTGAAGAGGAGATACTTCTTTTGTGTTTATGCTTCTTTGGTGAGAGGAGTGGAGGAGAAGAAAATGGTGAGCTACAGGGCCCAGCTGCCCTGTTGAGTGTCTTTATTAAAGAGAGGTCAAAAGGGAGACAGAATTAAGAGAGATATTTGGGAACGACATGGGTTAGCTGGACAGTGTGAGGTAGAAGTAATTATTATTTGCTTTGTTTATGTTGTAGTTACTAATAGACATTGCTTTTTATAAGTGCTGTAATGGATGGATGAATGGATAAATGGACGAAGGAATGAATGAATGGATGGATGGATAGATGAATGAACACTTACATTAACACGATTCTTAACACTAATACCTGATCTACCACACACTGATATCAACATGATTCTTAACACTGATATCTCTCATTGACATTAACAGGATTCTTAGCACTGATACCTGATCCAACACCAAGATCTGATTTACTCTAGTTGTTATCTGATCTACTACAGACAGATATTAACATGATTCTTAACATCAAGACCTGATGTAACGTCTGTTGATATCTGATCTACTACACACTGACATCAACATAATTTTTATCAATGATATCTCATCTGACGCTTTCATATCTGATCTAACACTGAGATCTGATTTATCCATATTGATAAGTGATCTACTGTAAACAGACATTAACATGATTCTTGACACTAACACCTGATCTAGCACTGAGATCTGATTTACTCATGTTAATATATGATCTACTACACACTGACATTAACATGATTCTTATGATTCCTCCAGTTGACATCTGATCTACTACACATTGACATCAACATAATTCTTAACACTGATATTTCATCAGACACTGACAATCATATCTGATTAAACACTGAGATCTCACTTACTTATGTTGATATATGATCTACTACACACTACATTAACACAATTCTTGACACTGTTACCTAATCTAATGTCTGTTTATATCTGATCTACTACACATTGAGATCATCATGATTCTCAACACTGATATCTCATCTGACACTAACTATGATATCTCATTTAACACTGAGATCTGATTTACTCATGTTGATACTTGATCTACTGCAAACAGACATCAACATGATTCTTAACACTAACACCTGATCTAACACTGAAATCTGATTTACTCATGTTGATATATGATCTACCACACACTGACATTAACACGATTCTTAAAACTGATACCTGATCTAAAACCTAGACCTGATTCACTCTTATTGACATCTCATGTAGTACAAATTGATCAACATGATTCTTAACACTAATACATGATCTAACACCCATTGACATCTGATCTACTACACACTGACATCAACATGATTCTTAACATGGTATCTATTCTGACACTAACTATGATATAACATCTAACACTGACATCAGATTTACTCATGTTGATATCTGATGTACTACACACTGACATCAACATAATTGCTATTTCTTATATCTCATCTGACAGTAACTATGACATCTGATCTAACATTTACATCTGATTTACTCTTGTTGATAACTCATCTACTACACACTGACATCAACACAATTTTTAACACTGATACCTGATCTAACAAATGTTGATATCTGACCTACTGCTAACAGACATCAACATGATTCTTAATGCTAACGTTTGATCTAACATAGATCTAAATTAATCATATTGATATATGATCTACTACACACTGACATTTACAGGATTCTTAACACTGATACCTGATCTAACATCTGTTGATATCTTATCTACTACACACTGGCATCAACATAATTCTTATCAATGATATCTCATCTGACACTATGATATCCGATCGAACACTGAGATCTGATTTACTCATGATAATGTTTGATCTACTGCAAACAGACATCCATATAACTTTTAACACTAACATCTGATTTAACGCAAACTGATATCTGATCTAACACCGAGATCGGATTTACTCATGTTGATATATCATCTACTACACGCTGAGAAAAAAATGATTCTTATGACTACTAACACTGATACCTGATTTAACACCGAGATCTGATTTACTCTTGATTTTTGATCTACTACACACTGACATTAACATGATTCTTATGATTCCTAGCACTGATACCTGATTTGACACTGAGATCTGGTTTACTCTTGATTTCTAATCTACTATATACTGAGAACAACATCATTCTTAACACAGATACACGATCTAACACCTGTTGACATCTCATTTACACACAGACATCAACATGATTCTTAACACTGATTTCTCTTATGACACGAAAAATGATATCTCATCTAACACTGAGATCAGATTTACTCATGTTGATATCTGATCTACTACACACTTGCAATAACACAATTCTTAACATTGATACTTGATCTAACACTAATATGCGATTTACTCTTGTTGATATCTGATCTACACTGACATCAACAAGATTGTTAACACTGATACCTGATCTAAAACATGTTTATGTCTGATCTACTACACAGTGATATAAACATGATTCTTAACACTGACACTGGCTATGATATCTGATCTAGCATTGAAATCTGATTTACTCATGTTGATATATGATCTACTGTAAACAGTCACCAACATGATTCTTATCACTAACATATGATTTAAAACAAAGTAATATCTGATCTAATACACTGAAATCTGATTTACTCATGTTGATTTATGATCTACTACACATTGACATTAACATGATTCTTAACACTGATACCTATTGTAACACCGAGATCTGATTTACTCATGTTCATATCTGATCTACTACACAGTCACATCAACATGATCTTAACACTGATATCTCAACTGTTAGTGGCTGATATTTGATCTAACAGTGAGATCTGAGTTACTCATGTTGTTATCTGATCTACTGCAAATATATATCAACATGATTCTTAATACTAACATCTAATCTAACATTGAGATTTGATTTACTCATGTAGACATATGATCTACTACACACTGACATTAATATTAATCTTAACACTGATACCTAATCTAACACCGAGAGCTGACTTACTCTTCATGATTTCTGATCTACACATTTGCATCAACACGATTGTTAACACAGATACCTGATCTAATACATGTTTATATCTGATATACTACACACTGATATGAACATGATTCTTAATGCTGATACCTGATCTAACACCGAGATCTGATTTACTCTTGTTATCTGATCTACTAAACACTGAAATCGAAATGATTCTTAACACTGATAACTGATCTAACGTCTGTTCATATATATGATCTACAACACACTGACATCAACATAATTCTTATCACTGATATCTCATCTGACACTAACTATGATATCTGATCTAACACAGATCTGATTTACTCATGTTTATGTTTGATCTACTGCAAACAGACATGAACATGATTCTTAAAACTAACATGATTTAACAGAAACTGATACCTGATCTTACACTGAGATCTGATTTATTCATGTTGATATATAATCTACTACACACTAACATCATCATGATTCTTCTGATTCCTAACACTGATACCTGATTTAACACCGAGATTTGATTTACTGTTGATTTATTATCTGCACATTGGCATCAACACGATTGTTAACACAGATACCTGATCTAATACATGTTTATATCTGATCTATTACACACTGATATGAACATGATTCTTAATGCTGATACCTGATCTAACACCGAGATCTGATTTACTCTTGTTATCTGATCTACTAAACACTGACATCAAAAGGATTCTTAACACTGATAACTGATCTAACGTCTGTTCATATATATGATCTACAACACACTGACATCAACATAATTCTTATCACTGATATCTCATCTGACACTATGATATCTGATCTAACACAGATCTGATTTACTCATGTTTATGTTTGATCTACTGCAAACAGACATGAACATGATTCTTAAAACTAACATGATTTAACAGAAACTGATACCTGATCTTACACTGAGATCTGATTTATTCATGTTGATATATAATCTACTACACAATAACATCATCATGATTCTTCTGATTCCTAACACTGATACCTGATTTAACATCGAGATTTGATTTACTGTTGATTTATTATCTGCACATTGGCATCAACACGATTGTTAACACAGATACCTGATCTAATACATGTTTATATCTGATCTATTACACACTGATATGAACATGATTCTTAATGCTGATACTTGATCTAACACCAAGATCTGATTTACTCTTGTTGTTATCTGATCTACTAAACACTGACATCAAAATGATTCTTAACACTGATAACTGATCTAACGTCTGTTCATATATATGATCTACAACACACTGACATCAACATAATTCTTATCACTGATTTCTCATCTGACACTAACTATGATATCTGATCTAACACAGATCTGATTTACTCATGGTGATATATGATCTACTACAGTGACAACGTGATTCTTAACACTGATATCTCGTTTGACACTGAGTATGATCTGATCTAACACTGAGATCTGATTTACTCATGTTGATATGTGATCTACTGCAAACATACATCAACATGATTCTTAAAACTAACATCTGATCTACACTGACATTTGATTTACTCATGTTGATATATGATCTACACATTGATATCAACATGATTGTTAACACACATACTTCATCTGACACTGACAATGATATCTGATCTAACACTGAGATCTGATTTACTTATGTTAATATCTGATCTACTGCAAACAGACATCAACATGATTCTTAATACTAACATCTGATCTAAAACAGATTTGATTTATTCATGTTGATATATGATCTAACACTAACTTTGATACCTGATCTGACACCTAGATGTGATTTACTCTTGTTGTTATCTGATCTACTACACACTGACATTAACATAATTCTTATCACTGATATCTCATCTGACACTGAGATCTGATTTACTCATGTTGATATTTGACCTACTGCAAAAAGACATCAACATGGTTCTTCACACTAACATATGATTTAACATAAACTGATATCTGATCTAACATTGAGATCTGATTTACTCATGTTCATATATGATCTACTACACACTGACATTAACACGATTCTTAAAACTGATACCTGATCTACAAGTATTGATTCTTTAAGGATTGGAGGATTAGAGCATTATAGGAAGGAAAAGAATGGGTAAAGGAGGAAGAACAGTCCCCTTGGGTGAAAACAGACTGGCAGATATAAGTACCATACCTATGAATAGATGGATCAATAGAGTGGATGTACAGATTAATAGAGTGATAGATGAATGGATAATTACAATTACTTTACATGTACATGTACATGTTTGATATAGACATACCTCTTCCTCTTGTTACAGGTTGTATATATAAAAAGACTAACTCTTGGTGTACATCAGTAGGTAAGATTAACATTTTTAGAACTTCTGAGAGATTTGGAGGAGTATGAAGAAAAGTGGAGTGACTCATTTTAAATATAGTGTACTGAGGAGGGAGATATGTATTGGAAAGGTGTTGAAGGAGATAAAAGAACATAGCATGGTGGTTAGGGATCCAATTTAGTAATGTTAATTGTAGCGTTGTTTTAGTTAACTATAACTAAAAATAAAATTCATTTTAGTAAGCCTAAATCATTTTAGTTAACTATAACTAAAAATAACTAAATCTATTTTGCACAAACTTACTTTAAATAAAACTAATATTCTTGGACATTTTAGTGAACATTAAATTTTACACAATGGATAGGAGCAATTTAATACTTCATTGACCTTGAATAGTTGATAGTCACACTTATTCAGCACATGCTTCAGCTTCCATTATGTCAAGATGGCTAGTGCTAGTGCTTCTAAATCAAAAATAGGTCATCCCAAAGATTGATTTAGGACTACTTTTGTTTTGATAATGCTGAATGCTATAGCAGGTGTATTTTTAATATTGATGGTGATGGAAAAATGTACGAGAATGGAGCCAAAGTAAATGGAAAGTTCACGAGTAATCCGAAAAACCATTTGAGAAAACACCACCCTGATATTTTAATGGAACTAAAAAAAATGGAGAAGGAGAAAAGAGAAAGCTCATCAGAAGCAGCAACATCATCTTTACAAACGCTCATAGATACTGGCCTTTTGTACAGCAAATGTTACTATGTAATCTGTTACAACTGTATACAATGGACCACTGCTATACTTTAGATGTTATCTTGAAATGATCCATTTTAAAGACAAATTAATATGATTCTGCATATCCATCATGTTCCTCTGTCTTATTTCTGTAAGCAATTACCATTTGTTTTAAAAGACATCTAACAACAGAAAGTAAAATACAGACTCAGTTCCTCATGGCAAATTTTATATGGAGAATGTTACAAAAATAACACATTAAGATCAATAAATTGACTAAATCAAAAATTGGTCATGATGGGCAGTTTACAAGTTCTTGTAGTATGTACTTGATGGTACATCCTACTATCTTGACAGCACCAAAATTAACATAATGATTGCCACTGAAAAGAGTGTCTTCATCATTGTATAAATGCAAGCACTATACTATATAGTTTATAATAGACACCACATATAATATGTCTTTTTTCTGAGAAGTTATTTATTAAAGTACACAAATTGCAGCAACGTTCCAGAGAAATTAACAATCTTTGGAAAAAAGGAATCTAAGTGATTATGAATCAAAAAACCAATTAATATTAACAGTCATAAAACCAGTATATTGGCGAGGACGTTCTCTTCTGTACCATATACACCAGTATAGGGCTATAGGGAAGTAAAATGGATAGTAAAATTTTGTTAAATCCTAAGAAGGAAAGAAATATATTAACACACTATTATTGTACCTTTTATGTAGCAAAGCATGCTGATATACTGCAGAACTGTAATCGCTCACTGCCAAAAGCTCTTAGACATACTCTAATTAGGAATGTTCTATAGAAAATGTAAGCAATTACATTTAATATATATATAATATATATACCTCATTCAAGTTGAATTTGACATCTGACTCATTACATTTTTGCTAAGCATGTATGTTAGTGAGAAATGGCTTGGATTATTTAACAGCCCTTGAAATAGTGTTTAAAATATACAAAGGTCAGGCAATATCTAAAAGAGACCTTTTGCATTCCAGTGTTAACAAGCATTTGGATATGCATTCTCCAACAATAACAGAAACTGTACAAATTGTTAAAAAAAGGAAAAAAAGAACAAAGAATAAAGTAAACCAATTAAAAAAGAGGCTTTAGTATAACTGTAAAAAAAAACATTAAAATTATGAGGCTGGCCACAAGTGCTATGGTATTGATACAACTTTATGCCATCACAATTTCAAACTTTAGAATCTACTAGTCAAACTAAAGAGCTACTATATTTTATACAGTTTAAAAAAGAATGAGCTGAGGATTGACAGTACTCTCAGTACATCATAGTTGATACCTATGATGCTCCAGACGACCATCTTTTAATATCCATCTTTTAATATCCTAATATGCTCAAAATACATATTTTAATAGCCTAATATGCTCAAATCCATCTTTAAATAGCCTAATATGATAAAAAAAACATCATTTAATGGCTTGATATGATCAAAATACACAATATAATGGCATATTATTCTCAAAATAATTACATTAGGACACAAGAGACAGTACAGGGACAGTTATATTAGAACACAGTATATGGGACAGTTACATTAGAACACAGTAGATGGGACAGTTACGTTAGAATGCAATAAATAGGACAGTTACATTAGGTCACAGTAGATGGAAGAGTTACAGAATAAATAGGAGTGCTACATTAGGACACAGTACATGTTAAGGTTACATTAGAACACAATTGATAGGACAGTTATATTAGAACATAGAGATGGGACAATTACTTTAGAACACAGTAGACGGGAAAGTTACATTAGAACACAGTAGATAGCACTGTTACATTAGGACACAGTAAACACGACAGTTATATTAGAACACAGTAAATGGGACAGTTATATTAGAACATAGTAGATGGGACAGTTACATTAGGACACAGTAGACAAGAGAGATACATAGGACACAGTAGACAGGACAGTTATATCAGAATATAGCCAACTGGACACAGTTATATTAGAACACAGTAGATAGCACTGTTACATTAGGACACAGTAGACAGAACAGTTACAATAGGACATAGTAGACAGGAGAATTACATTAGAACACAGTAGATAGGACAGTTACATTAGGACACAGTAGACAGGATAATAACTTTAGAACACATTAAATAGGACAGTTACATTAGATCACAGTAGAAGGGACGATTACTTTAGGACACAAACCTTAGAACACAGTAGATAGGACAGTTACATTGGAACACAGTAGATAGGAAAATTACTTTACGACACATTAGATCAGACAGTTAGACGAGGACACGGTAATTTGGACAGTTACATTAGAGTGTAGTAGATTGGATAATTACTTTAGAACACAGGAGATAGAACAGTTAGCTTAGAACACAGTAGATGGGACGGTTAATTAGAACTCAGCAGATTGGACGGTTACATTAGAACACAGTAGTTGGGATAGTTATATTAGGACACATTAGATGTGACAGTTACACTAAGACACAGTAGATGGGAAAGTTACTTTAGGACATAGTAGTTGGGACAGTTACATTAGGATACAGTAGATTGGACAGTTTACATTAGAACACAGTAGATGAGACAGTTATATTAGAATATAGTAGATGGAAAAATTACCTTAGGACACAGTAGATTGGACAGTTTACATTAGTTACTTTAGGACATAGTAGATGGGACAGTTACATTAGAACACAATAGAGAGGAGAGTTACATTAGAAGATAAGAGATGGGGTAGTTATATTAGAACATAGTAGATGAGACAGTTACTTTAGAACACAGTAGATATAGCACTGTTACATTAGGACATAGTAGACAGAACAGTTACATCAGGACAAAGTAGACAAGACAATTACATTAGAACACAGTAGATAGGACAGTTACATTAGAACACAGTCGATGGCACTGTTACAATACAACACGGTAGATGGAACAGTTACATTATGACACAGTAGACAGAACAGTTACATTAGAAGATAAGAGATGGGGTAGTTATATTAGAACATAGTAGATGAGACAGTTACTTTAGAACACAGTAGATATAGCACTGTTACATTAGGACATAGTAGACAGAACAGTTACATCAGGACAAAGTAGACAAGACAATTACATTAGAACACAGTAGATAGGACAGTTACATTAGAACACAGTCGATGGCACTGTTACAATACAACAGTGTAGATGGAACAGTTACATTATGACACAGTAGACATAACAGTTACATTAGAACACAATAGATGGGACAGTTACATTAGAACACAGTAGATGGAACAGTTACTTTAGGACACAGTAGATTGGACGGTTACATTAGAACACAGTAGTTGGGACAGTTACATTGGGACACATTAGATTGGACAATTACTTTTGGACACATTAGATCGAACAGTTAGATGACGACACAATAGATTGGATGGTTACATTAAAACGTAGTAGATCAGACAGTTACTTTAGAATACACTAGATGGAACAGTTAGGTTAGAACACAGTAGATTGGACAGTTACAGTAGAACACAGTAGATGGAACAGTTACATTACAACACAATAGACAGCATGGTTACATTAGAACACAGTAGTTGGGACATTTACCTTTGGTCAGAGTAGATTGGACAGTTACGTTAGGACACAGTAGATGGAACAGTCACTTTAAAACTCAGTAGATGGACAGTTGCTTTAGAACACAGTAGATGAGACTGTTACGTTAGAATAGTGTAGATGGGACAATTACTTTAGGACACAGTAGATGGACAGGTACATCAGGACATAATAGACAGGAGAGTTACATTATAACACAATAGACAGTAGAATTACATTAGAACACAGTAGATGGGATAGTTACTATAGAACAAAGTAGGTATGATAATTGCACAAAACAGTTCCATTAGGACACAGTAGATGGGACAATTACTATAGGACACAGTAGTTGGGACAGTTACATTGGGACACAGCAGATGGGAAAGTAATATTAGGACACAGTAGGTGGGAGAGGTACATTAGAACACAGTAGATGGGAAAATTACTTTAGGACACAACAGATGGGACAGTTGTATTAACACACAATAGAGAGGAGAGGTACATTAGAACACAGTAGATGGGACAGTTACTATAGGACACAGTAGACAGGACAGTTACATTAGAACACGGTAGATGGGAGAGTTACATTAGAACACAGTAGACAGGAGAGTACATTAGAACACAGGAGATAGGACGGTTGCATTAGAAAGATGGGACAGTTACATTAAAACACAGTAGATGGTACAGTTAAATTAGAAAGCAGTGGATGGGAGAGTTACAGTAGGATAAAGTGGAGAGGAGAGTTAGATTAGAACACTGTAGATGGGACAATTACATCATGACACAGTATATAGAACAGTTACATTTGGACACAGTAAATGGGACAGTCACATTAGAACACAGCAGATGAGACAGTTATGTTAGAGCACAGTAGATGGGACAGTCACATTAGAACACAGCAGATGAGAAAGTTACGTTAGAGCACAGTAGATGGGACAGTCACATTAGAACACAGTATATGGGAGATTTACATTAGGACACAGTAGAGAAGAACTACTAATGATTACAAGATGGAATGTACTGGTTACCAAAGTTAATGCTAAAAGTACTAGAGATGAAAGATATTCTAGTACTGCAGACAGTTGACTGGCTCTACTGTAATAATTTAAAAGAAGATTTTGGTTAAATACTGTTATACATTTTATATAGAGGATGCTATTAAGGTTATAGTGTAGGTTTTAACATTTAACCCTTGAGTGAGCTATAAAAGCAAGTTCTATACAGTACATGCACTAGACCTATACTCTATGCTAGTAAAAAGAATGCTAAGACATATCATATTATACGTGTACTTTAAGGCTCATTGCATAGTCTAAGCATGCAGAAAAAATAGGTTAATATCGATGTATGTACCAAATTATAAGCTGTAGAAAACTAAGATAAAGGCTTGTCAGTTAAGACATGCATATACATATATTTGTGATTACAGTTACTCTTGACTAAATTTTGTTACTTCTCAGATCACATTCTTTGTTGTAGAAACAAAGCACCAACATCACTGTAGAGATAGTAAAAAAATTATTTCACAACAGTTATCAGAGAATTATATCATAAGTAAAATTTACTTAATATTAATATTATCCAATATCATTAAGTGATTAATATAGCTTACAAGATGTTGGTGAGACTGAGAGACTCCAGGAGATAGATAATCCGTGATATAGAGCAACAACCATAGAAAAGAAACAAATACATTATTTGTCCTAACTCACCATTAATAGCAACATCATCTTCAATATATGTTCCTAAATGATTATAAATTTATTATATACCAATATCTGCTATCAGGTATAACTTACCACTAGCCATTTTTTTCTTTCTGTAATGTGTATATATGTAAAAATAACAATGTTTATTTTGTTAAAAATTTATATATAACTCACCATTATATTGTTGTGGTTGTATATATTAAAATATGTAGCTAAGAGATCACCAGTAATATGATAATTAATAAAAATATTTGCATGTACAATATATCAAACTTACAAGGTAACAGTTGAGAGAAAATGACCAGATCATCTTAGAAGATAAAAATTTAACTACATAACAGAATATATAGTGTTGGGTAACATTGGTTCGAATGTTATATACATAACTCACAACCAGTTTGGTGTGACTAGATATATAACATTAAATGAACGCATAGTAACAAACAATGATCATGTACTTAATAGGTAAACAGCTAATAAAATTATGCTTAGAAAAATGAATTGAGGCACATAAATTACAATCAAAAATGGCTAAATATTTATGCATAATAAAAAATCAATATCAGGACATTAACAATTCTAGCTAACAATAAGTAACCAGTAGATTTAATACGATATAACAAGTTTGAAAAGACAGGATGGTTGGTTACATAAGCACACAGTAAAGAAGACAGCTACATTAGAAAACAACAGACAGAACAGTCACATTAGGATAAATTAGACAAGAAAATTACATTAGGACAATTTAGAAGGAGCAATTAAATTAGGACAAGTAGATGGGACAGTTAAATGAACATACCGTAGACAATAAAGTTACATTAGGTCACAGCAGATGGAACAATTACATTAGGACACATTAGACAGGACTGATAGACAGATGAGACAATTATGTTAGGACAGAATAGAAGGGACGATTATATTAGGATAGAGTAGACAAGACAGGTACATTAGAACACAATAGACAAGAGTCATATTAGGACATAGTAGATGGGACAATTATATAGGGACACAGTAGATAGGAATATTACTTTAGTACACAGTAGACAGGACAAATACATTAGGAGACAGTAAATGGAAAAATGACATTAGGTCACAGGAGATACTAGGACACAGTAGATGGGACAGTTACAATAATACACAGTAGACAAGACAGATATTTACATAATGACAACGTAGACCTGATAATTATGTTAGGACACACCAGAGAAGACAGTTCCATTATGACACAATAGACTAGATGGTTACATTGGGACACAGTAGTTAGAACAATTATTTTAGGATACAGTAGATGGCAAAATTATATCAGGACACAGTAGGTTGCATAGTTACATTAGACACAATAGACAGGACAATTAAATAAAGACACAGTAGATGGGACAATTATGCTAGGATACAGTAGAAGGGAAACTTACATCAGGATAGAGCAGATGGGACAATTATGTTAAGACATACCACATGGGACAGTTACGTTCGTACATTGAAGTTAGGACAATTACATTACAGCAGAGTAGACAGGATGTTACATTAGGACACAGTAAATGGGAAAGATACATTAGCACACAGTAGACGGGTCAATTATACTAGGACACAGTAGATGGGATAGTTACAATAGGACACAGTAGACAAGACAGATAGTTACATAATGACAACGTAGACCTGATAATTATGTTAGGACACACCAGACAAGACTGTTTCATTATGACACAGTAGACTAGATGGTTACATTGGGACACAGTAGTTAGAACAATTATTTTAGGACGCAGTAGATGGCAATATTATATCAGGACACAGTAGGTTGCATAGTCACATTAGACACAATAGACAGGACAATTAAATAAGGACACAGTAGATGGGACAATTATGCTAGAATACAGTAGAAGGGAAACTTACATCAGGATAGAGCAGATGGGACAATTATGTTAAGACATACTACATGGGACAGTTACATTTGTACACAGAAAATAGGACAATTACATTACAGCAGAGTAGACAGGATGTTACATTAGGACACAGTAAATGGGACAGATACATTAGCACACAGTAGACGGGTCAATTATACTAGGACACAGTAGATGGGACACTTACAATAGGACACAGTAGACAAGACAGTTAGTTACGTTATAACAACTTAGACCTGACAATTATGTTAGGACACACCAGACAAGGCAGTAACATTAAGACACAGTAGACCAGATGGTTACATTGGGACACAGTAGTTAGAACAATTATATTATGACACAGTAGATGGCAAAATTATACCAGGACACAGTAGGTTGCATAGTTACATTAGACACAACTGACAGGACAATTAAATTAGGACACAGTAGATGGAACAATTACATTACAACACAGTAGACAATTAGGGCACAGTAAATGGGACAGTTACGTTAGTACATAGTAGATGGGACAATTATACTGGGACACAGTAGATGGGATTGTTACGATAGGACACAGTAGACAAGGTAGTTCGTTACATTATCACAACGTAGACCTGATAATTATGTTAGGACAAACTAGACAGAACATTACATTAGGACACAGTAGACAGGATGTTACATTAGGACACAGTAAATGGAACAGTTACATTAGCACACACTAGGCAGGCTGAATATACTAGTACACAGTAGATGGGACAGTTACAATGGGACACAGTAGACAAGACAGTTAGCTACATTATGACACAGTAGACCTGATAGTTACATTGGAACAATTATGTTAGGACACAGTGGATGGGAAAATTATACCAGGACACAATACCTTGCATACTTACATTAGACACAATTGGCAGGACAATAAAATTAGGATACAATAGATGGGACAATTACATTACAACACTGCAGACAGGATGTTACATTAGGACACAGTAAATGGGATAGATACATTAGCACACAGTAGACGGGTCAATTATACTAGGACACAGTAGATGGGATAGTTACAATAGGACACAGTAGACATGACAGATTGTTATATAATGACAACGTAGACCTGATAATTATGTTACACCAGACAAGAGAGTTCCATTATGACACAGTAGAGCAGATGGTTATATTGGGACACAGTAGTTAGAACAATTATTTTAGGACACAGTAGATGGCAAAATTATATCAGGACACAGTAGGTTGCATAGTTACATTAGACACAATAGACGGGACAATTAAATAAGGACACAGTAGATGGGAAAATTATGCTAGGATACAGTAGAAGGGAAACTTACATCAGGATAGAGCAGATGGGACAATTATGTTAAGACATACCACATGGGACAGTTACGTTCGTACATTGAAGTTAGGACAATTACATTACAGCAGAGTAGACAGGATGTTACATTAGGACACAGTAAATGGGAAAGATACATTAGCACACAGTAGACGGGTCAATTATACTAGGACACAGTAGATGGGATAGTTACAATAGGACACAGTAGACAAGACAGATAGTTACATAATGACAATGTAGACCTGATAATTATGTTAGGACACACCAGAGAAGACAGTTCCATTATGACACAGTAGACTAGATGGTTACATTGGGACACAGTAGTTAGAACAATTATTTTAGGACACAGTAGATGGCAAAATTATATCAGGACACAGTAGGTTGCATAGTCACATTAGACACAATAGACAGGACAATTAAATAAGGACACAGTAGATGGGACAATTATGCTAGAATACAGTAGAAGGGAAACTTACATCAGGATAGAGCAGATGGGACAATTATGTTAAGACATACTACATGGGACAGTTACATTTGTACACAGAAAATAGGACAATTACATTACAGCAGAGTAGACAGGATGTTACATTAGGACACAGTAAATGGGACACTTAAGATAGGACACAGTAGACAAGACAGTAAGTTACGTTATGACAACTTAGACCTGATAATTATGTTAGGACACACCAGACAAGGCAGTAACATTAAGACACAGTAGACCAGATGGTTACATTGGGACACAGTAGTTAGAACAATTATATTAGGACACCGTAGATAGCAAAATTACACCAGGACACAGTTGGTTGCATAGTTACATTAGACACAACTGACAGGACAATTAAAGTAGGACACAGTAGATGGAACAATTACATTACAACACAGTAGACAATTAGGACACAGTAAATGGGACAGTTATGTTAGGACATAGTAGATGGGACAATTATACTGGGACACAGTAGATGGGATTGTTATGATAGGACACAGTAGACAAGGTAGTTAGTTACATTATCACAATGTAGACCTGATAATTATGTTAGGACACACTAGACAGAACATTACATTATGACACAGCAGACCAGATGGTTACATAGGGACATAGTACTTAGAACAATTACATTAGGACACAGTAGATGGTAAATTATACCAGGACACTGTAGGTTGCATAGTAACATTAGACCCAATTGACAGGACAATTAAATTAGGACACAGTAGATAGGACAATTACATTACAACACAGTAGACAGGACGTTACATTAGGACACAGTAAATGGAATACTTATATTAGGATACAGCAGACGAAAAAATTAAACTATGACATATTAGATGGGGCAGTTACAATAGGTCACAGTAGACAAGACAGTTAGTTACATTATGACACAGTAGACCTGATGGTTACATTGGAACAATTACGTTAGTACACAGTACATGGAAAAATTATACTGGGACACTGTAGGTTGCGTATTTACATTAGACACAATTGATAGGACAATTAAAGGACAATGTAAAGAAATAACAAGACAGTGTTAGTGTGATATATTAGGAGGAATGACTGAAATACAATTAAGTTTAGACTGTCCTTATGATAAAAGGAACAATAAACAGATGTTTAATATTTTATGATATGCTTATATTATATATAAATATATATTAAAACAGTGCGAATATAGGGCAATAAATAAATTTAATGGGTGGTAGTAACTACATTTATATTGTTCATATAGCAGGTTTATAGGGAATATAATATACTATGAAACCAATTTACTATAGTGAAAGGATAATAGGCTCTCAATAATAGAGATATCAATATGCTGTAATGCACTACACAACAAGTGCAAGAGAAGAGAAATTGTCTGACCATTACATGCTGATACTGATACAAAAGTAGACACAATGGGGATAAATAAGCTTGTACTAAATAAATACACTTGAATAATTTTATTCAGACTTGCTACATTGTACTAGTATTTGTTACTAAAGTGTATATATTACAGAGAAAAGGACTAGTAAGAGATATTATGCTTAAAAATGACTTATGATAGGCTTAGTTCAGATAACACATGCACTAAAACTAAGGGCTAAAGCTCACTGAATTTATAAGTTAAGTTGGGCAAGCTAGATATACTAACACACATGGAGTACTAACAATTTACTATAATGAAAGGATAATAGGCTATCAATAATAGAGATATCTGTATGCTATAATGCATTACACAACAAGTGCAAGAGAAGAGGAATTGTTTGACCATTACAAGCTAATATGGATACAAAAGTAGACACAATGGGGGTAAATAGGCTTGTACTAAATAAATACACTTGAATAATTTTATTCAGACTTGCTACATTGTGCTAAATGTACTGGTTACTAAAGTCTATATATTACAGAGAAAAGGACTAGTGAGATATTATGCTTAAAAATGACTTATAACAGGCTTAGTTCAGATAACAGATGCACTAAAACTAAGGACTAAAGCTCATTGAATATAAAATATAAGTTGGGCAAGCCAGATATACTAACACACATGGAGTACTGCTACTCTGACCGTATTTGTTACTACTGTCTTTCTCTTTTGTTGTAGCCAGGAACATCATTGTCTCAGATTTACTCCAGAGAACACTGTCAAATGACGTGGCTGAATGGAATCCAGTTCCTTATTGTGTCTTGCTAAACACCCAGCAGAAGTAAAGCCCTGATAAACTGGTTGTTAAAATGAAGTTTTGTTACTGCTGTCTTTCTCTTTTGTTGTTAACATCATTGTCTCAGATTTACTCCAGAGAACACTTGTCAAATCACTTGGCTGTATGGAATCCAGTTCCTTCTTCTGTCTTGCTAAACAGCCCTGCAGAAGTAAAGTCTTGACACACATAAAATGAAGTAATGCCGTCTAAGTTTATTAATTTCTAGTACAAATTTGGCGCCACTAGTGTGACTAATCGAACTGAGCATGCTCAGTTGATCATGGATATTGCGCCATGATAGTAACAACAATATAACTCCCTATATCTTATCTAATACACAATGAACGTTGTCTGTCTGAATATAAGTTTATTAATCACAAATATATGAAGACCTGCCATTGTGTTGCAGTACGTCATCACCTCGTTACAATGGGTGAAGTTGCTCAATTTAACTCCCTATATCTTATCTAGCATTTGGACCAATTGAGGAACACAAGCCAGCAAACTATATGATTTATTAAGTATGCTTCAAAATGAAGAATAGTATAAATATAAAATGATATCAATATAACAAGATATTAATATTAACATAAATAAAATCAGTTTCATTGATGTACAGATCTGTAATTTTACAGTTTACAGTCAATGACTAAGATATGGTAAGTCTATGAAATTGACTTTCTTTAAACTATGCCATCTAGAATTATAATAAGAGGATGACTACTTAATAACAACTGCTGAGCAGTAGTTCCAATAAAGTCACAGGATCACGGACAAGAATGTCAGACATCATATACATCCAATATAAGCTGATACTATTTCTACTGTGTTTCAATTTGCACAAATGCTTTCGTTATCTAATGGAATTAATTAAGAAATAATACAGTTATATTTTAACAGCTATTCTCACTTACATTTCATGTAATAAATGAAGGGATATGACAATAATCTCTCTCTGACTTAGTAGCCATTTTGTTATGGGCGTGCCAACAGAAGCACTAGCCACACCTTCCTTCCACTAGTTGTACACCACATGAGTATCAGGAGACCTGCTGCACCAAACATAAAGAACCATGGCTGCCTGGAGAGCACGTAGCTGGCTCGGAGTCAACCATTTAGTGAGTATATTGCTAAAAGAAGTATTGAAATAATTATGTAACATTCAGTAATTAATGTTGTACATATATCTCTTAATATAAGGCTGGATATATTCCATGCATCATATCTAACATGAAATTGGTCAACTTTGAGCTATGTACAGCATGATACCCAGACCTAAATGTTTCCTGATGTTTGTAGGTCTGTGTATGAGATTATGTGGAGTTTGACTTCTGGTTTGGTCATTGTCACAAAATTCAGTAATAGGTAACATCCTTCATTTCAAGATTGATAATTAGAGACAATCAATATGAAAGTGTATATCAATGACTTTAAAATTCACAGTATATTAAGTTATATGTGACTTGTTCTTTTATTCATTTAGACTAATTCAATGAGATATCTAATTACAACATTACCAACAAAGAGATACAAAGTCTCCAGATGCCTGTTAGTTGATGATTTTTATTGTGAAGCCATGAGACGAAAAATATACCACCTCTATCAGACCAAAGAGCACGTGATACTGTCCAAGTTGCTTCTTGTCTTAAAAGAGGATAACCTCTTTCATGGTCAGAGGTCAGCCCTCAACATCTTGCTAATGGAAACGGGTTTCAATTGAGTCACCATGACATTTCTTATGATGCCCATTAATATTGCACTTTATAGACATAAGAGACAGATGCCACTAGTACGTACAACCTCTCATTATTGAACAGAGGCACACTTACCTTCGTTGAAAGGTGAAGAATCGCCAAGAGAATAGGCCAGTTGTTTACCTTGATGAAACCTGGTGCAATGCTCATGATGGTAAAGAATGTGATTGGGTTGAGAGGGATGATGTGACTGGCAGAACTCTTGGTGGTATAAAAAGGCCTCCTGGGAACGGTTGCATAGCTTATTATTCTTGGAGCTTTTCGTGAGATTGGTTGGATTCCTAATACCACTCTCATATTCAGATCCAAAAAAATACTGGTGATTATCATGATGAGTGCTGATCATTTTGAGGAGTGGTTTGGTACCAAACTTTTCCCAAATATTCCACCTAACAGTCTTATTGTCATGGATAATGGCTCATATCATAGTCATCGTAGTGACCCTGTTCCAGTCAAAAGTTGGACAAAGCAAAAGATGCAAGATTGGCTTCAGGCAAAGGGAGTTGAATTCCCAACAAATGCCTTGAAATATTGACGCAAATGCAGATCAGAGGATCTATGATAAATGGAATACGATAGATTTTCAAACTGTTAATAGATGTCCTTTATTCGAGGTCATGTTACATAGACAATGCTGTTTCATTCCACCAAATATGTTATATATTTAAAACACAATTCAGATTCCCACACAAAGGTGGACAATTTTAGTGTTCTGTTGCAAGATTGTATGCATGTGACTGTGATTATGAAATTGTAGTTTTATTAAAACAATTAAAAACGAAGATACTGGTAGTTAAAGCAGATGAATAACAATAGATTTGTCAGTATTATGTACATTCAACACTAGAGTGTATGGCTGAGTATTTATGGAGATCTAAAATGAATCTGATTTTGCATACAGTTGACATCATGAAACAATTTCGACAAACAAAATGATTCAACATTGACATATATTCACAGATATAAAGCCTTCATTTGCCTAATAATTTATTAGTACTACATCAACAATATATTAAAGTTGGTAGTGTATTACTTTGAGAAGATGGATAATGAAGATCCACATATTTCTCTTGATATATCAAATGTAGAAGCTCCTACAAAGCAAAGTTGGTGGCAATGTCTAGACTGGGAGCTTGTCCGTATTCATATAATTGGGAAAGTACTAAATTACCAACTATAATGTATTGTTGATGTAGTACTAATAAATTAATTGGGAAAGCACTAGACTGACTAAGAACTATAATGTATTGTCCATGTAGTACAAATAAATGTAAGATGATCCATTCACTATCCTTATCAGGACTAACATTAAAGAGATATCAATAGTATTAACAGCAGAGATACTGGAGTTCTCTTCATAAAAAACTTAGTCGTACAAACTGTAAAAAGTAATTAAGAAAGCACTAGACTACCAACTACAATGTACTGTCAATGCAGTAGTAATAAAATGTAAAAGGATTAATATTGAGTATCCCAGACTTACATGCATTGAACTACTAATACACTTACTATTAGTAGTTCACATATAAACT